>JAWNPB010000026.1:0-132286 GCA_035045355.1 Drosophila lacicola
TAACATTTCAAAATTGGACAGCATTTACCCGAGATATTCAAATAAAATCATCAAAAAAGTATCGATTTTCAAACCGACCCCGAATTTGACGAAAAACGATATGTAACCCCTTGCCATTTTGATGATTTTGGTCAAAATTTCGATTTTCAGTTTTTTGATGCCAATCGATAGTACTGATCCTTACGAGTCCAAAATGGTATAAAATTCCCAAATCGAACACTATTTGGCCGAGATATTCAAAAAAATCATCAAAAAAGGTTGACTTTACAAACGAATCGGTTTTTGGTCAACCACTTTTTTTAACCCATCGATTTTTAAAATGTTTGAATGCAGATTGATAGTAGGGATCCCTACGAATTCAAAAAGGTATAACATTTCAAAATTGGACAGCCTTTACCCGAGATATTCAATAAAAATCATCAAAAAAGTATCGATTTTCGAACCGACCCCGAATTTGAGGAAAAACGTGATGTAACCCCTTGCCATTTTGATGATTTTGGTCAAAATTTAGATATTTATTTTTTTGATGCCAATCGATAGTACTGATCCTTACGAGTCCAAAATGGTATAAAATTCCCAAATCGAACACTATTTGGCCGAGATATTAAAAAAAAAATCATCAAAAAAGGTTGACTTTACAAACGAATCGGTTTTAGGTCAACCACTTTTTTTACCCCCCATCGATTTTTAAAATGTTTGAATGCAGATTGATAGTAGGGATCCCTACGAATTCAAAAAGGTATAACATTTCAAAATTGGACAGCATTTACCCGAGATATTCAATAAAAATCATCAAAAAAGTATCGATTTTCGAACCGACCCCGAATTTGACGAAAAACGTGATGTAACCCCTTGCCATTTTGATGATTTTGGTCAAAATTTAGATTTTTATTTTTTTGATGCCAATCGATAGTACTGATCCTTACGAGTCCAAAATGGTATAAAATTCCCAAATCGAACACTATTTGGCCGAGATATTCAAAAAAATCATCAAAAAAGGTTGACTTTACAAACGAATCGGTTTTAGGTCAACCACTTTTTTTACCCCAATCGATTTTTAAAATGTTTGAATGCAGATTGATAGTAGGGATCCCTACGAATTCAAAAAGGTATAACATTTCAAAATTGGACAGCATTTACCCGAGATACTCAATAAAAATCATCAAAAAAGTATCGATTTTCGAACCTACCCCGAATTTGAGAAAAAAAACGATATGTAACCCCTTGCCATTTTGATGATTTTGGTCAAAATTTCGATTTTCAGTTTTTTGATGCCAATCGATAGTACTGATCCTTACGAGTCCAAAATGGTATAAAATTCCCAAATCGAACACTATTTGGCCGAGATATTCAAAAAAATCATCAAAAAAGGTTGACTTTACAAACGAATCGGTTTTTGGTCAACCACTTTTTTTAACCCATCGATTTTTAAAATGTTTGAATGCAGATTGATAGTAGGGATCCCGAGATATTCAATAAAAATCATTAAAAAAGTATCGATTTTCGAACCGACCCCGAATTTGACGAAAAACGTGATGTAACCCCTTGCCATTTTGATGATTTTGGTCAAAATTTAGATTTTTATTTTTTTGATGCCAATCGATAGTACTGATCCTTACGAGTCCAAAATGGTATAAAATTCCCAAATCGAACACTATTTGGCCGAGATATTCAAAAAAATCATCAAAAAAGGTTGACTTTACAAACGAATCGGTTTTAGGTCAACCACTTTTTTTACCCCAAACGATTTTTAAAATGTTTGAATGCAGATTGATAGTAGGGATCCCTACGAATTCAAAAAGGTATAACATTTCAAAATTGGACAGCATTTACCCGAGATATTCAATAAAAATCATCAAAAAAGTATCGATTTTCGAACCTACCCCGAATTTGACGAAAAAAAACGATATGTAACCCCTTGCCATTTCGATTTTCAGTACTGATAGTACTGATCCTTACGAGTCCAAAATGGTATAAAATTCCCAAATCGAACACTATTTGGCCGAGATATTCAAAAAAATCATCAAAAAAGGTTGACTTTACAAACGAATCGGTTTTTGGTCAACCACTTTTTTTAACCCATCGATTTTTAAAATGTTTGAATGCAGATTGATAGTAGGGATCCCTACGAATTCAAAAAGGTATAACATTTCAAAATTGGACAGCCTTTACCCGAGATATTCAATAAAAATCATCAAAAAAGTATCGATTTTCGAACCGACCCCGAATTTGAGGAAAAACGTGATGTAACCCCTTGCCATTTTGATGATTTTGGTCAAAATTTAGATTTTTATTTTTTTGATGCCAATCGATAGTACTGATCCTTACGAGTCCAAAATGGTATAAAATTCCCAAATCGAACACTATTTGGCGGAGATATTCAAAAAAAGGTTGACTTTACAAACGAATCGGTTTTAGGTCAACCACTTTTTTTAACCCATCGATTTTTAAAATGTTTGAATGCAGATTGATAGTAGGGATCCCTACGAATTCAAAAAGGTATAACATTTCAAAATTGGACAGCATTTACCCGAGATATTCAATAAAAATCATCAAAAAAGTATCGATTTTCGAACCGACCCCGAATTTGACGAAAAACGTGATGTAACCCCTTGCCATTTTGATGATTTTGGTCAAAATTTAGATTTTTATTTTTTTGATGCCAATCGATAGTACTGATCCTTACGAGTCCAAAATGGTATAAAATTCCCAAATCGAACACTATTTGGCCGAGATATTCAAAAAAATCATCAAAAAAGGTTGACTTTACAAACGAATCGGTTTTAGGTCAACCACTTTTTTTACCCCCATCGATTTTTAAAATGTTTGAATGCAGATTGATAGTAGGGATTCCTACGAATTCAAAAAGGTATAACATTTTAAAATTGGACAGCATTTACCCGAGATACTCAATAAAAATCATCAAAAAAGTATCGATTTTCGAACCTACCCCGAATTTGAGAAAAAAAACGATATGTAACCCCTTGCCATTTTGATGATTTTGGTCAAAATTTAGATTTTCAGTTTTTTGATGCCAATCGATAGTACTGATCCTTACGAGTCCAAAATGGTATAAAATTCCCAAATCGAACACTATTTGGCCGAGATATTCAAAAAAATCATCAAAAAAGGTTGACTTTACAAACGAATCGGTTTTTGGTCAACCACTTTTTTTAACCCATCGATTTTTAAAATGTTTGAATGCAGATTGATAGTAGGGATCCCTACGAATTCAAAAAGGTATAACATTTCAAAATTGGACAGCATTTACCTGAGATATTCAATAAAAATCATCAAAAGAGTATCGATTTTCGAACCGACCCCGAATTTGACGAAAAACGTGATGTAACCCCTTGCCATTTTGATGATTTTGGTCAAAATTTAGATTTTTATTTTTTTGATGCCAATCGATAGTACTGATCCTTACGAGTCCAAAATGGTATAAAATTCCCAAATCGAACACTATTTGGCCGAGATATTCAAAAAAATCATCAAAAAAGGTTGACTTTACAAACGAATCGGTTTTAGGTCAACCACTTTTTTTACCCCCATCGATTTTTAAAATGTTTTAATGCAGATTGATAGTAGGGATTCCTACGAATTCAAAAAGCTATAACATTTCAAAATTGGACAGCATTTACCCGAGATACTCAATAAAAATAATCAAAAAAGTATCGATTTTCGAACCTACCCCGAATTTGAGAAAAAAAACGATATGTAACTCCTTGCCATTTTGATGATTTTGGTCAAAATTTAGATTTTTATTTTTTTGATGCCAATCGATAGTACTGATCCTTACGAGTCCAAAATGGTATAAAATTCCCAAATCGAACACTATTTGGCCGAGATATTCAAAAAAATCATCAAAAAAGGTTGACTTTACAAACGAATCGGTTTTAGGTCAACCACTTTTTTTACCCCAATCGATTTTTAAAATGTTTGAATGCAGATTGATAGTAGGGATCCCTACGAATTCAAAAAGGTATAACATTTCAAAATTGGACAGCATTTACCCGAGATATTCAATAAAAATCATCAAAAAAGTATCGATTTTCGAACCGACCCCGAATTTGACGAAAAACGTGATGTAACCCCTTGCCATTTTGATGATTTTGGTCAAAATTTAGATTTTTATTTTTTTGATGCCAATCGATAGTACTGATCCTTACGAGTCCAAAATGGTATAAAATTCCCAAATCGAACACTATTTGGCCGAGATATTCAAAAAAATCATCAAAAAAGGTTGACTTTACAAACGAATCGGTTTTAGGTCAACCACTTTTTTTACCCCAATCGATTTTTAAAATGTTTGAATGCAGATTGATAGTAGGGATTCCTACGAATTCAAAAAGGTATAACATTTCAAAATTGGACAGCATTTACCCGAGATACTCAATAAAAATCATCAAAAAAGTATCGATTTTCGAACCTACCCCGAATTTGAGAAAAAAATGATATGTAACCCCTTGCCATTTTGATGATTTTGGTCAATATTTCGATTTTCAGTTTTTTGATGCCAATCGATAGTACTGATCCTTACGAGTCCAAAATGGTATAAAATTCCCAAATCGAACACTATTTGGCCGAGATATTCAAAAAAATCATCAAAAAAGGTTGACTTTACAAACGAATCGGTTTTTGGTCAACCACTTTTTTTAACCCATCGATTTTTAAAATGTTTGAATGCAGATTGATAGTAGGGATCCCTACGAATTCAAAAAGGTATAACATTTCAAAATTGGACAGCATTTACCCGAGATACTCAATAAAAATCATCAAAAAAGTATCGATTTTCGAACCGACCCCGAATTTGAGGAAAAACGTGATGTAACCCCTTGCCATTTTAATGATTTTGGTCAAAATTTAGATTTTTATTTTTTTGATGCCAATCGATAGTACTGATCCTTACGAGTCCAAAATGGTATAAAATTCCCAAATCGAACACTATTTGGCGGAGATATTCAAAAAAAGGTTGACTTTACAAACGAATCGGTTTTAGGTCAACCACTTTTTTTACCCCAAACGATTTTTAAAATGTTTGAATGCAGATTGATAGTAGGGATCCCTACGAATTCAAAAAGGTATAACATTTCAAAATTGGACAGCATTTACCCGAGATACTCAATAAAAATCATCAAAAAAGTATCGATTTTCGAACCTACCCCGAATTTGAGAAAAAAAACGATATGTAACCCCTTGCCATTTTGATGATTTTGGTCAAAATTTCGATTTTCAGTTTTTTCATTTTCATCAAAAAAGTATCGATTTTCGAACCTACCCCGAATTTGAGAAAAAAAACGATATGTAACCCCTTGCCATTTTGATGATTTTGGTCAAAATTTAGATTTTCAGTTTTTTGATGCCAATCGATAGTACTGATCCTTACGAGTCCAAAATGGTATAAAATTCCCAAATCGAACACTATTTGGCCGAGATATTCAAAAAAATCATCAAAAAAGGTTGACTTTACAAACGAATCGGTTTTTGGTCAACCACTTTTTTTAACCCATCGATTTTTAAAATGTTTGAATGCAGATTGATAGTAGGGATCCCTACGAATTCAAAAAGGTATAACATTTCAAAATTGGACAGCATTTACCCGAGATATTCAATAAAAATCATCAAAAAAGTATCGACTTTCGAACCGACCCCGAATTTGACGAAAAACGTGATGTAACCCCTTGCCATTTTGATGATTTTGGTCAAAATTTAGATTTTTATTTTTTTGATGCCAATCGATAGTACTGATCCTTACGAGTCCAAAATGGTATAAAATTCCCAAATCGAACACTATTTGGCCGAGATATTCAAAAAAATCATCAAAAAAGGTTGACTTTACAAACGAATCGGTTTTAGGTCAACCACTTTTTTTACCCCAATCGATTTTTAAAATGTTTGAAAGCAGATTGATAGTAGGGATCCCCACGAATTCAAAAAGGTATAACATTTCAAAATTGGACAGCATTTACCCGAGATACTCAATAAAAATCATCAAAAAAGTATCGATTTTCGAACCTACCCCGAATTTGAGAAAAAAAACGATATGTAACCTCTTGCCATTTTGATGATTTTGGTCAAAATTTCGATTTTCAGTTTTTTCATTTTCATCAAAAAAGTATCGATTTTCGAACCTACCCCGAATTTGAGAAAAAAAACGATATGTAACCCCTTGCCATTTTGATGATTTTGGTCAAAATTTCGATTTTCAGTTTTTTGATGCCAATCGATAGTACTGATCCTTACGAGTCCAAAATGGTATAAAATTCCCAAATCGAACACTATTTGGCCGAGATATTCAAAAAAATCATCAAAAAAGGTTGACTTTACAAACGAATCGGTTTTTGGTCAACCACTTTTTTTAACCCATCGATTTTTAAAATGTTTGAATGCAGATTGATAGTAGGGATCCCTACGAATTCAAAAAGGTATAACATTTCAAAATTGGACAGCATTTACCCGAGATATTCAATAAAAATCATCAAAAAAGTATCGATTTACGAACCTACCCCGAATTTGAGAAAAAAAACGATATGTAACTCCTTGCCATTTTGATGATTTTGGTCAAAATTTAGATTTTTATTTTTTTGATGCCAATCGATAGTACTGATCCTTACGAGTCCAAAATGGTATAAAATTCTCAAATCGAACACTATTTGGCCGAGATATTCAAAAAAATCATCAAAAAAGGTTGACTTTACAAACGAATCGGTTTTAGGTCAACCACTTTTTTTACCCCAATCGATTTTTAAAATGTTTGAATGCAGATTGATAGTAGGGATCCCTACAAATTCAAAAAGGTATAACATTTCAAAATTGGACAGCATTTACCCGAGATATTCAATAAAAATCATCAAAAAAGTATCGATTTTCGAACCGACCCCGAATTTGACGAAAAACGTGATGTAACCCCTTGCCATTTTGATGATTTTGGTCAAAATTTAGATTTTTATTTTTTTGATGCCAATCGATAGTACTGATCCTTACGAGTCCAAAATGGTATAAAATTCCCAAATCGAACACTATTTGGCCGAGATATTCAAAAAAATCATCAAAAAAGGTTGACTTTACAAACGAATCGGTTTTAGGTCAACCACTTTTTTTACCCCAATCGATTTTTAAAATGTTTGAATGCAGATTGATAGTAGGGATTCCTACGAATTCAAAAAGGTATAACATTTCAAAATTGGACAGCATTTACCCGAGATACTCAATAAAAATCATCAAAAAAGTATCGATTTTCGAACCTACCCCGAATTTGAGAAAAAAAATGATATGTAACCCCTTGCCATTTTGATGATTTTGGTCAATATTTCGATTTTCAGTTTTTTGATGCCAATCGATAGTACTGATCCTTACGAGTCCAAAATGGTATAAAATTCCCAAATCGAACACTATTTGGCCGAGATATTCAAAAAAATCATCAAAAAAGGTTGACTTTACAAACGAATCGGTTTTTGGTCAACCACTTTTTTTAACCCATCGATTTTTAAAATGTTTGAATGCAGATTGATAGTAGGGATCCCTACGAATTCAAAAAGGTATAACATTTCAAAATTGGACAGCCTTTACCCGAGATATTCAATAAAAATCATCAAAAAAGTTTCGATTTTCGAACCGACCCCGAATTTGAGAAAAAACGTGATGTAACCCCTTGCCATTTTGATGATTTTGGTCAAAATTTAGATTTTTATTTTTTTGATGCCAATCGATAGTACTGATCCTTACGAGTCCAAAATGGTATAAAATTCCCAAATCGAACACTATTTGGCCGAGATATTCAAAAAAATCATCAAAAAAGGTTGACTTTACAAACGAATCGGTTTTAGGTCAACCACTTTTTTTACCCCTATCGATTTTTAAAATGTTTGAATGCAGATTGATAGTAGGGATCCCTACGAATTCAAAAAGGTATAACATTTCAAAATTGGACAGCATTTACCCGAGATATTCAATAAAAATCATCAAAAAAGTTTCGATTTTCGAACCTACCCCGAATTTGAGAAAAAAACGATATGTAACCCCTTGCCATTTTGATGATTTTGGTCAAAATTTAGATTTTCATTTTTTTGATGCCAATCGATAGTACTGATCCTTACGAGTCCAAAATGGTATAAAATTCCCAAATCGAACACTATTTGGCCGAGATATTCAAAAAAATCATCAAAAAAGGTTGACTTTACAAACGAATCGGTTTTAGGTCAACCACTTTTTTTACCCCCATCGATTTTTAAAATGTTTGAATGCAGATTGATAGTAGGGATCCCTACGAATTCAAAAAGGTATAACATTTCAAAATCGGACAGCATTTACCCGAGATATTCAATAAAAATTATCAAAAAAGTATCGATTTTCGAACCTACCCCGAATTTGAGAAAAAAAACGATATGTGATGAACCCCTTGCCATTTTGATGATTTTGGTCAAAATTTAGATTTTCAGTTTTTTGATGCCAATCGATAGTACTGATCCTTACGAGTCCAAAATGGTATAAAATTCCCAAATCGAACACTATTTGGCCGAGATATTCAAAAAAATCATCAAAAAAGGTTGACTTTACAAACGAATCGGTTTTTGGTCAACCACTTTTTTTAACCCATCGATTTTTAAAATGTTTGAATGCAGATTGATAGTAGGGATCCCTACGAATTCAAAAAGGTATAACATTTCAAAATTGGACAGCATTTACCCGAGATATTCAATAAAAATCATCAAAAAAGTATCGATTTTCGAACCGACCCCGAATTTGACGAAAAACGTGATGTAACCCCTTGCCATTTTGATGATTTTGGTCAAAATTTAGATTTTTATTTTTTTGATGCCAATCGATAGTACTGATCCTTACGAGTCCAAAATGGTATAAAATTCCCAAATCGAACACTATTTGGCCGAGATATTCAAAAAAATCATCAAAAAAGGTTGACTTTACAAACGAATCGGTTTTAGGTCAACCACTTTTTTTACCCCCATCGATTTTTAAAATGTTTGAATGCAGATTGATAGTAGGGATCCCTACGAATTCAAAAAGGTATAACATTTCAAAATTGGACAGCATTTACCCGAGATATTCAATAAAAATCATCAAAAAAGTATCGATTTTCGAACCTACCCCGAATTTGAGAAAAAAAACGATATGTAACCCCTTGCCATTTTGATGATTTTGGTCAAAATTTAGATTTTTATTTTTTTGATGCCAATCGATAGTACTGATCCTTACGAGTCCAAAATGGTATAAAATTCCCAAATCGAACACTATTTGGCCGAGATATTCAAAAAAATCATCAAAAAAGGTTGACTTTACAAACGAATCGGTTTTAGGTCAACCACTTTTTTTACCCCAATCGATTTTTAAAATGTTTGAATGCAGATTGATAGTAGGGATCCCTACGAATTCAAAAAGGTATAACATTTCAAAATTGGACAGCATTTACCCGAGATATTCAATAAAAATCATCAAAAAAGTATCGATTTTCGAACCGACCCCGAATTTGACGAAAAACGTGATGTAACCCCTTGCCATTTTGATGATTTTGGTCAAAATTTAGATTTTTATTTTTTTGATGCCAATCGATAGTACTGATCCTTACGAGTCCAAAATGGTATAAAATTCCCAAATCGAACACTATTTGGCCGAGATATTCAAAAAAAATCATCAAAAAAGGTTGACTTTACAAACGAATCGGTTTTAGGTCAACCACTTTTTTTACCCCCATCGATTTTTAAAATGTTTAAATGCAGATTGATAGTAGGGATCCCTACGAATTCAAAAAGGTATAACATTTCAAAATTGGACAGCATTTACCCGAGATACTCAATAAAAATCATCAAAAAAGTATCGATTTTCGAACCTACCCCGAATTTGAGAAAAAAAACGATATGTAACCCCTTGCCATTTTGATGATTTTGGTCAAAATTTAGATTTTCAGTTTTTTGATGCCAATCGATAGTACTGATCCTTACGAGTCCAAAATGGTATAAAATTCCCAAATCGAACACTATTTGGCCGAGATATTCAAAAAAATCATCAAAAAAGGTTGACTTTACAAACGAATCGGTTTTTGGTCAACCACTTTTTTTAACCCATCGATTTTTAAAATGTTTGAATGCAGATTGATAGTAGGGATCCCTACGAATTCAAAAAGGTATAACATTTCAAAATTGGACAGCCTTTACCCGAGATATTCAATAAAAATCATCAAAAAAGTATCGATTTTCGAACCGACCCCGAATTTGAGGAAAAACGTGATGTAACCCCTTGCCATTTTGATGATTTTGGTCAAAATTTAGATATTTATTTTTTTGATGCCAATCGATAGTACTGATCCTTACGAGTCCAAAATGGTATAAAATTCCCAAATCGAACACTATTTGGCCGAGATATTAAAAAAAAATCATCAAAAAAGGTTGACTTTACAAACGAATCGGTTTTAGGTCAACCACTTTTTTTACCCCCATCGATTTTTAAAATGTTTGAATGCAGATTGATAGTAGGGATCCCTACGAATTCAAAAAGGTATAACATTTCAAAATTGGACAGCATTTACCCGAGATACTCAATAAAAATCATCAAAAAAGTATCGATTTTCGAACCTACCCCGAATTTGAGAAAAAAAACGATATGTAACCCCTTGCCATTTTGATGATTTTGGTCAAAATTTAGATTTTTATTTTTTTGATGCCAATCGATAGTACTGATCCTTACGAGTCCAAAATGGTATAAAATTCCCAAATCGAACACTATTTGGCCGAGATATTCAAAAAAATCATCAAAAAAGGTTGACTTTACAAACGAATCGGTTTTAGGTCAACCACTTTTTTTACCCCAATCGATTTTTAAAATGTTTGAATGCAGATTGATAGTAGGGATCCCTACGAATTCAAAAAGGTATAACATTTCAAAATTGGACAGCATTTACCCGAGATATTCAATAAAAATCATCAAAAAAGTATCGATTTTCGAACCGACCCCGAATTTGACGAAAAACGTGATGTAACCCCTTGCCATTTTGATGATTTTGGTCAAAATTTAGATTTTCAGTTTTTTGATGCCAATCGATAGTACTGATCCTTACGAGTCCAAAATGGTATAAAGTTCCCAAATCGAACACTATTTGGCCGAGATATTCAAAAAAATCATCAAAAAAGGTTGACTTTACAAACGAATCGGTTTTAGGTCAACCACTTTTTTACCCCCATCGATTTTTAAAATGTTTGAATGCAGATTGATAGTAGGGATTCTTACGAATTCAAAAAGGTATAACATTTCAAAATTGGACAGCATTTACCCGAGATACTCAATAAAAATCATCAAAAAAGTATCGATTTTCGAACCTACCCCGAATTTGAGAAAAAAAACGATATGTAACCCCTTGCCATTTTGATGATTTTGGTCAAAATTTCGATTTTCAGTTTTTTGATGCCAATCGATAGTACTGATCCTTACGAGTCCAAAATGGTATAAAATTCCCAAATCGAACACTATTTGGCCGAGATATTCAAAAAAATCATCAAAAAAAGTTGACTTTACAAACGAATCGGTTTTTGGTCAACCACTTTTTTTAACCCATCGATTTTTAAAATGTTTGAATGCAGATTGATAGTAGGGATCCCTACGAATTCAAAAAGGTATAACATTTCAAAATTGGACAGCCTTTACCCGAGATATTCAATAAAAATCATCAAAAAAGTATCGATTTTCGAACCGACTCCGAATTTGAGGAAAAACGTGATGTAACCCCTTGCCATTTTGATGATTTTGGTCAAAATTTAGATTTTTATTTTTTTGATGCCAATCGATAGTACTGATCCTTACGAGTCCAAAATGGTATAAAATTCCCAAATCGAACACTATTTGGCCGAGATATTCAAAAAAATCATCAAAAAAGGTTGACTTTACAAACGAATCGGTTTTAGGTCAACCACTTTTTTACCCCCATCGATTTTAAAATGTTTGAATGCAGATTGATAGTAGGGATCCCTACGAATTCAAAAAGGTATAACATTTCAAAATTGGACAGCATTTACCCGAGATACTCAATAAAAATCATCAAAAAAGTATCGATTTTCGAACCTACCCCGAATTTGAGAAAAAAAACGATATGTAACCCCTTGCCATTTTGATGATTTTGGTCAAAATTTAGATTTTTATTTTTTTGATGCCAATCGATAGTACTGATCCTTACGAGTCCAAAATGGTATAAAATTCCCAAATCGAACACTATTTGGCCGAGATATTCAAAAAAATCATCAAAAAAGGTTGACTTTACAAACGAATCGGTTTTAGGTCAACCACTTTTTTACCCCCATCGATTTTTAAAATGTTTGAATGCAGATTGATAGTAGGGATCCCTACGAATTCAAAAAGGTATAACATTTCAAAATTGGACAGCATTTACCCGAGATACTCAATAAAAATCATCAAAAAAGTATCGATTTTCGAACCTACCCCGAATTTGAGAAAAAAAAACGATATGTAACCCCTTGCCATTTTGATGATTTTGGTCAAAATTTCGATTTTCAGTTTTTTGATGCCAATCGATAGTACTGATCCTTACGAGTCCAAAATGGTATAAAATTCCCAAATCGAACACTATTTGGCCGAGATATTCAAAAAAATCATCAAAAAAAGTTGACTTTACAAACGAATCGGTTTTTGGTCAACCACTTTTTTTAACCCATCGATTTTTAAAATGTTTGAATGCAGATTGATAGTAGGGATCCCTACGAATTCAAAAAGGTATAACATTTCAAAATTGGACAGCATTTACCCGAGATACTCAATAAAAATCATCAAAAAAGTATCGATTTTCGAACCTACCCCGAATTTGAGAAAAAAATGATATGTAACCCCTTGCCATTTTGATGATTTTGGTCAATATTTCGATTTTCAGTTTTTTGATGCCAATCGATAGTACTGATCCTTACGAGTCCAAAATGGTATAAAATTCCCAAATCGAACACTATTTGGCCGAGATATTCAAAAAAATCATCAAAAAAGGTTGACTTTACAAACGAATCGGTTTTAGGTCAACCACTTTTTTTACCCCCATCGATTTTTAAAATGTTTGAATGCAGATTGATAGTAGGGATCCCTACGAATTCAAAAAGGTATAACATTTCAAAATTGGACAGCATTTACCCGAGATATTCAATAAAAATCATCAAAAAAGTATCGATTTTCGAACCGACCCCGAATTTGACGAAAAACGTGATGTAACCCCTTGCCATTTTGATGATTTTGGTCAAAATTTAGATTTTTATTTTTTGATGCCAATCGATAGTACTGATCCTTACGAGTCCAAAATGGTATAAAATTCCCAAATCGAACACTATTTGGCCGAGATATTCAAAAAAATCATCAAAAAAGGTTGACTTTACAAACGAATCGGTTTTAGGTCAACCACTTTTTTTAACCCCATCGATTTTTAAAATGTTTGAATGCAGATTGATAGTAGGGATCCCTACGAATTCAAAAAGGTATAACATTTCAAAATTGGACAGCATTTACCCGAGATACTCAAGAAAAATCATCAAAAAAGTATCGATTTTCGAACCTACCCCGAATTTGAGAAAAAAAACGATATGTAACCCCTTGCCATTTTGATGATTTTGGTCAAAATTTAGATTTTTATTTTTTTGATGCCAATCGATAGTACTGATCCTTACGAGTCCAAAATGGTATAAAATTCCCAAATCGAACACTATTTGGCCGAGATATTCAAAAAAATCATCAAAAAAGGTTGACTTTACAAACGAATCGGTTTTAGGTCAACCACTTTTTTTACCCCAATCGATTTTTAAAATGTTTGAATGCAGATTGATAGTAGGGATCCCTACGAATTCAAAAAGGTATAACATTTCAAAATTGGACAGCATTTACCCGAGATATTCAATAAAAATCATCAAAAAAGTATCGATTTTCGAACCGACCCCGAATTTGACGAAAAACGTGATGTAACCCCTTGCCATTTTGATGATTTTGGTCAAAATTTAGATTTTCAGTTTTTTGATGCCAATCGATAGTACTGATCCTTACGAGTCCAAAATGGTATAAAGTTCCCAAATCGAACACTATTTGGCCGAGATATTCAAAAAAATCATCAAAAAAGGTTGACTTTACAAACGAATCGGTTTTAGGTCAACCACTTTTTTTACCCCCATCGATTTTTAAAATGTTTGAATGCAGATTGATAGTAGGGATTCTTACGAATTCAAAAAGGTATAACATTTCAAAATTGGACAGCATTTACCCGAGATACTCAATAAAAATCATCAAAAAAGTATCGATTTTCGAACCTACCCCGAATTTGAGAAAAAAAAACGATATGTAACCCCTTGCCATTTTGATGATTTTGGTCAAAATTTTGATTTTCAGTTTTTTGATGCCAATCGATAGTACTGATCCTTACGAGTCCAAAATGGTATAAAATTCCCAAATCGAACACTATTTGGCCGAGATATTCAAAAAAATCATCAAAAAAAGTTGACTTTACAAACGAATCGGTTTTTGGTCAACCACTTTTTTTAACCCATCGATTTTTAAAATGTTTGAATGCAGATTGATAGTAGGGATCCCTACGAATTCAAAAAGGTATAACATTTCAAAATTGGACAGCCTTTACCCGAGATATTCAATAAAAATCATCAAAAAAGTATCGATTTTCGAACCGACTCCGAATTTGAGGAAAAACGTGATGTAACCCCTTGCCATTTTGATGATTTTGGTCAAAATTTAGATTTTTATTTTTTTGATGCCAATCGATAGTACTGATCCTTACGAGTCCAAAATGGTATAAAATTCCCAAATCGAACACTATTTGGCCGAGATATTCAAAAAAATCATCAAAAAAGGTTGACTTTACAAACGAATCGGTTTTAGGTCAACCACTTTTTTACCCCCATCGATTTTTAAAATGTTTGAATGCAGATTGATAGTAGGGATCCCTACGAATTCAAAAAGGTATAACATTTCAAAATTGGACAGCATTTACCCGAGATACTCAATAAAAATCATCAAAAAAGTATCGATTTTCGAACCTACCCCGAATTTGAGAAAAAAAACGATATGTAACCCCTTGCCATTTTGATGATTTTGGTCAAAATTTAGATTTTTATTTTTTTGATGCCAATCGATAGTGCTGATCCTTACGAGTCCAAAATGGTATAAAATTCCCAAATCGAACACTATTTGGCCGAGATATTCAAAAAAATCATCAAAAAAGGTTGACTTTACAAACGAATCGGTTTTAGGTCAACCACTTTTTTTACCCCCATCGATTTTTAAAATGTTTGAATGCAGATTGATAGTAGGGATCCCTACGAATTCAAAAAGGTATAACATTTCAAAATTGGACAGCATTTACCCGAGATACTCAATAAAAATCATCAAAAAAGTATCGATTTTCGAACCTACTACGAATTTGAGAAAAAAAAACGATATGTAACCCCTTGCCATTTTGATGATTTTGGTCAAAATTTCGATTTTCAGTTTTTTGATGCCAATCGATAGTACTGATCCTTACGAGTCCAAAATGGTATAAAATTCCCAAATCGAACACTATTTGGCCGAGATATTCAAAAAAATCATCAAAAAAGGTTGACTTTACAAACGAATCGGTTTTTGGTCAACCACTTTTTTTAACCCATCGATTTTTAAAATGTTTGAATGCAAATTGATAGTAGGGATCCCTACGAATTCAAAAAGGTATAACATTTCAAAATTGGACAGCCTTTACCCGAGATATTCAATAAAAATCATCAAAAAAGTATCGATTTTCGAACCGACTCCGAATTTGAGGAAAAACGTGATGTAACCCCTTACCATTTTGATGATTTTGGTCAAAATTTAGATTTTTATTTTTTTGATGCCAATCGGTAGTACTGATCCTTACGAGTCCAAAATGGTATAAAATTCCCAAATCGAACACTATTTGGCCGAGATATTCAAAAAAATCATCAAAAAAGGTTGACTTTACAAACGAATCGGTTTTAGGTCAACCACTTTTTTTACCCCCATCGATTTTTAAAATGTTTGAATGCAGATTGATAGTAGGGATCCCTACGAATTCAAAAAGGTATAACATTTCAAAATTGGACAGCATTTACCCGAGATACTCAATAAAAATCATCAAAAAAGTATCGATTTTCGAACCTACCCCGAATTTGAGAAAAAAAACGATATGTAACCCCTTGCCATTTTGATGATTTTGGTCAAAATTTAGATTTTTATTTTTTTGATGCCAATCGATAGTACTGATCCTTATGAGTCCAAAATGGTATAAAATTCCCAAATCGAACACTATTTGGCCGAGATATTCAAAAAAAATCATCAAAAAAGGTTGACTTTACAAACGAATCGGTTTTAGGTCAACCACTTTTTTTTACCCCAATCGATTTTTAAAATGTTTGAATGCAGATTGATAGTAGGGATCCCTACGAATTCAAAAAGGTATAACATTTCAAAATTGGACAGCATTTACCCGAGATATTCAATAAAAATCATCAAAAAAGTATCGATTTTCGAACCGACCCCGAATTTGACGAAAAACGTGATGTAACCCCTTGCCATTTTGATGATTTTGGTCAAAATTTAGATTTTTATTTTTTTGATGCCAATCGATAGTACTGATCCTTACGAGTCCAAAATGGTATAAAATTCCCAAATCGAACACTATTTGGCCGAGATATTCAAAAAAATCATCAAAAAAGGTTGACTTTACAAACGAATCGGTTTTAGGTCAACCACTTTTTTTACCCCAATCGATTTTTAAAATGTTTGAATGCAGATTGATAGTAGGGATCCCTACGAATTCAAAAAGGTATAACATTTCAAAATTGGACAGCATTTACCCGAGATATTCAATAAAAATCATCAAAAAAGTATCGATTTTCGAACCGACCCCGAATTTGACGAAAAACGTGATGTAACCCCTTGCCATTTTGATGATTTTGGTCAAAATTTAGATTTTTATTTTTTTGATGCCAATCGATAGTACTGCTCCTTACGAGTCCAAAATGGTATAAAATTCCCAAATCGAACACTATTTGGCCGAGATATTCAAAAAAATCATCAAAAAAGGTTGACTTTACAAACGAATCGGTTTTAGGTCAACCACTTTTTTTACCCCAATCGATTTTTAAAATGTTTGAATGCAGATTGATAGTAGGGATCCCTACGAATTCAAAAAGGTATAACATTTCAAAATTGGACAGCATTTACCCGAGATATTCAATAAAAATCATCAAAAAAGTATCGATTTTCGAACCGACCCCGAATTTGAGAAAAAAGTACTGATCCTTACGAGTCCAAAATGGTATAAAATTCCCAAATCGAACACTATTTGGCCGAGATATTCAAAAAAAATCATCAAAAAAGGTTGACTTTACAAACGAATCGGTTTTAGGTCAACCACTTTTTTTACCCCAATCGATTTTTAAAATGTTTGAATGCAGATTGATAGTAGGGATCCCTACGAATTCAAAAAGGTATAACATTTCAAAATTGGACAGCATTTACCCGAGATATTCAATAAAAATCATCAAAAAAGTATCGATTTTCGAACCGACCCCGAATTTGACGAAAAACGTGATGTAACCCCTTGCCATTTTGATGATTTTGGTCAAAATTTAGATTTTTATTTTTTTGATGCCAATCGATAGTACTGATCCTTACGAGTCCAAAATGGTATAAAATTCCCAAATCGAACACTATTTGGCCGAGATATTCAAAAAAATCATCAAAAAAGGTTGACTTTACAAATGAATCGGTTTTAGGTCAACCACTATTTTTACCCCCATCGATTTTTAAAATGTTTGAATGCAGATTGATAGTAGGGATTCCTACGAATTGAAAAAGGTATAACATTTCAAAATTGGACAGCATTTACCCGAGATATTCAATAAAAATCATCAAAAAAGTATCGATTTTCGAACCGACCCCGAATTTGAGGAAAAACGTGATGTAACCCCTTGCCATTTTGATGATTTTGGTCAAAATTTAGATTTTTATTTTTTGATGCCAATCGATAGTACTGATCCTTACGAGTCCAAAATGGTATAAAATTCCCAAATCGAACACTATTTGGCCGAGATATTCAAAAAAAATCATCAAAAAAGGTTGACTTTACAAACGAATCGGTTTTAGGTCAACCACTTTTTTTACCCCCATCGATTTTTAAAATGTTTGAATGCAGATTGATAGTAGGGATCCCTACGAATTCAAAAATGTATAACATTTCAAAATTGGACAGCATTTACCCGAGATATTCAATAAAAATCATCAAAAAAGTATCGATTTTCGAACCGACCCCGAATTTGACGAAAAACGTGATGTAACCCCTTGCCATTTTGATGATTTTGGTCAAAATTTAGATTTTTATTTTTTGATGCCAATCGATAGTACTGATCCTTACGAGTCCAAAATGGTATAAAATTCCCAAATCGAACACTATTTGGCCGAGATATTCAAAAAAATCATCAAAAAAGGTTGACTTTACAAACGAATCGGTTTTAGGTCAACCACTTTTTTTACCCCCATCGATTTTTAAAATGTTTGAATGCAGATTGATAGTAGGGATCCCTACGAATTCAAAAAGGTATAACATTTCAAAATTGGACAGCATTTACCCGAGATATTCAATAAAAATCATCAAAAAAGTATCGATTTTCGAACCGACCCCGAATTTGAGGAAAAACGTGATGTAACCCCTTGCCATTTTGATGATTTTGGTCAAAATTTAGATTTTTATTTTTATGATGCCAATCGATAGTACTGATCCTTACGAGTCCAAAATGGTATAAAATTCCCAAATCGAACACTATTTGGCCGAGATATTCAAAAAAATCATCAAAAAAGGTTGACTTTACAAACGAATCGGTTTTAGGTCAACCACTTTTTTTACCCCAATCGATTTTTAAAATGTTTGAATGCAGATTGATAGTAGGGATCCCTACGAATTCAAAAAGGTATAACATTTCAAAATTGGACAGCATTTACCCGAGATACTCAATAAAAATCATCAAAAAAGTATCGATTTTCGAACCTACCCCGAATTTGAGAAAAAAAACGATATGTAACCCCTTGCCATTTTGATGATTTTGGTCAAAATTTCGATTTTCAGTTTTTTGATGCCAATCGATAGTACTGATCCTTACGAGTCCAAAATGGTATAAAATTCCCAAATCGAACACTATTTGGCCGAGATATTCAAAAAAATCATCAAAAAAGGTCGACTTTACAAACGAATCGGTTTTTGGTCAACCACTTTTTTTAACCCATCGATTTTTAAAATGTTTGAATGCAGATTGATAGTAGGGATCCCTACGAATTCAAAAAGGTATAACATTTCAAAATTGGACAGCCTTTACCCGAGATATTCAATAAAAATCATCAAAAAAGTATCGATTTTCGAACCGACCCCGAATTTGAGGAAAAACGTGATGTAACCCCTTGCCATTTTGATGATTTTGGTCAAAATTTAGATTTTTATTTTTTGATGCCAATCGATAGTACTGATCCTTACGAGTCCAAAATGGTATAAAATTCCCAAATCGAACACTATTTGGCCGAGATATTCAAAAAAATCATCAAAAAAGGTTGACTTTACAAACGAATCGGTTTTAGGTCAACCACTTTTTTTACCCCCATCGATTTTTAAAATGTTTGAATGCAGATTGATAGTAGGGATCCCTACGAATTCAAAAAGGTATAACATTTCAAAATTGGACAGCATTTACCCGAGATATTCAATAAAAATCATCAAAAAAGTATCGATTTTCGAACCGACCCCGAATTTGACGAAAAACGTGATGTAACCCCTTGCCATTTTGATGATTTTGGTCAAAATTTAGATTTTTATTTTTTTGATGCCAATCGATAGTACTGATCCTTACGAGTCCAAAATGGTATAAAATTCCCAAATCGAACACTATTTGGCCGAGATATTCAAAAAAATCATCAAAAAAGGTTGACTTTACAAACGAATCGGTTTTAGGTCAACCACTTTTTTTACCCCCATCGATTTTTAAAATGTTTGAATGCAGATTGATAGTAGGGATTCCTACGAATTCAAAAAGGTATAACATTTCAAAATTGGACAGCATTTACCCGAGATACTCAATAAAAATCATCGAAAAAGTATCGATTTTCGATTGATAGTAGGGATCCCTACGAATTCAAAAAGGTATAACATTTCAAAATTGGACAGCATTTACCCGAGATATTCAATAAAAATCATCAAAAAAGTATCGATTTTCAAACCGACCCCGAATTTGAGAAAAAACGTGATGTAACCCCTTGCCATTTTGATGATTTTGGTCATAATTTAGATTTTTATTTTTTTGATGCCAATCGATAGTACTGATCCTTACGAGTCCAAAATGGTATAAAATTCCCAAATCGAACACTATTTGGCCGAGATATTCAAAAAAATCATCAAAAAAGGTTGACTTTACAAACGAATCGGTTTTAGGTCAACCACTTTTTTTACCCCCATCGATTTTTAAAATGTTTGAATGCAGATTGATAGTAGGGATCCCTACGAAAAACGAAAAACGTGATGTAACCCCTTGCCATTTTGATGATTTTGGTCAAAATTTAGATTTTTATTTTTTTGATGCCAATCGATAGTACTGATCCTTATGAGTCCAAAATGGTATAAAATTCCCAAATCGAACACTATTTGGCCGAGATATTCAAAAAAATCATCAAAAAAGGTTGACTTTACAAACGAATCGGTTTTAGGTCAACCACTTTTTTTACCCCCATCGATTTTTAAAATGTTTGAATGCAGATTGATAGTAGGGATTCCTACGAATTCTAAAAGGTATAACATTTCAAAATTGGACAGCATTTACCCGAGATACTCAATATAAATCATCAAAAAAGTATCGATTTTCGAACCTACCCCGAATTTGAGAAAAAAAACGATATGTAACCCCTTGCCATTTTGATGATTTTGGTCAAAATTTAGATTTTCAGTTTTTTGATGCCAATCGATAGTACTGATCCTTACGAGTCCAAAATGGTATAAAATTCCCAAATCGAACACTATTTGGCCGAGATATTCAAAAAAATCATCAAAAAAGGTTGACTTTACAAACGAATCGGTTTTTGGTCAACCACTTTTTTTAACCCATCGATTTTTAAAATGTTTGAATGCAGATTGATAGTAGGGATCCCTACGAATTCAAAAAAGGTATAACATTTCAAAATTGGACAGCATTTACCCGAGATATTCAATAAAAATCATCAAAAAAGTATCGATTTTCGAACCGACCCCGAATTTGACGAAAAACGTGATGTAACCCCTTGCCATTTTGATGATTTTGGTCAAAATTTAGATTTTTATTTTTTTGATGCCAATCGATAGTACTGATCCTTACGAGTCCAAAATGGTATAATATTCCCAAATCGAACACTATTTGGCCGAGATATTCAAAAAAATCATCAAAAAAGGTTGACTTTACAAACGAATCGGTTTTAGGTCAACCACTTTTTTTACCCCCATCGATTTTTAAAATGTTTGAATGCAGATTGATAGTAGGGATCCCTACGAATTCAAAAAGGTATAACATTTCAAAATTGGACAGCATTTACCCGAGATATTCAATAAAAATCATCAAAAAAGTATCGATTTTCAAACCGACCCCGAATTTGAGAAAAAACGTGATGTAACCCCTTGCCATTTTGATGACTTTGGTCAAAATTTAGATTTTTATTTTTTGATGCCAATCGATAGTACTGATCCTTACGAGTCCAAAATGGTATAAAATTCCCAAATCGAACACTATTTGGCCGAGATATTCAAAAAAATCATCAAAAAAGGTTGACTTTACAAACGAATCGGTTTTAGGTCAACCACTTTTTTTACCCCCATCGATTTTTAAAATGTTTGAATGCAGATTGATAGTAGGGATCCCTACGAATTCAAAAAGGTATAACATTTCAAAATTGGACAGCATTTACCCGAGATATTCAATAAAAATCATCAAAAAAGTATCGATTTTCGAACCGACCCCGAATTTGACAAAAAACGTGATGTAACCCCTTGCCATTTTGATGATTTTGGTCAAAATTTAGATTTTTATTTTTTTGATGCCAATCGATAGTACTGATCCTTACGAGTCCAAAATGGTATAAAATTCCCAAATCGAACACTATTTGGCCGAGATATTCAAAAAAATCATCAAAAAAGGTTGTCTTTACAAACGAATCGGTTTTAGGTCAACCACTTTTTTTACCCCCATCGATTTTTAAAATGTTTGAATGCAGATTGATAGTAGGGATTCCTACGAATTCAAAAAGGTATAACATTTCAAAATTGGACAGCATTTACCCGAGATACTCAATAAAAATCATCGAAAAAGTATCGATTTTCAAACCGACCCCGAATTTGAGAAAAAACGTGATGTAACCCCTTGCCATTTTGATGACTTTGGTCAAAATTTAGATTTTTATTTTTTTGATGCCAATCGATAGTACTGATCCTTACGAGTCCAAAATGGTATAAAATTCCCAAATCAAACACTATTTGGCCGAGATATTCAAAAAAATCATCAAAAAAGGTTGACTTTACAAACGAATCGGTTTTAGGTCAACCACTTTTTTTACCCCATCGATTTTTAAAATGTTTGAATGCAGATTGATAGTAGGGATCCCTACGAATTCAAAAAGGTATAACATTTCAAAATTGGACAGCATTTACCCGAGATATTCAATAAAAATCATCAAAAAAGTATCGATTTTCGAACCTACCCCGAATTTGAGAAAAAAAACGACATGTAACCCCTTGCCATTTTGATGATTTTGGTCAAAATTTCGATTTTCAGTTTTTTGATGCCAATCGATAGTACTGATCCTTACGAGTCCAAAATGGTATAAAATTCCCAAATCGAACACTATTTGGCCGAGATATTCAAAAAAATCATCAAAAAAGGTTGACTTTACAAACGAATCGGTTTTTGGTCAACCACTTTTTTTAACCCATCGATTTTTAAAATGTTTGAATGCAGATTGATAGTAGGGATCCCTACGAATTCAAAAAGGTATAACATTTCAAAATTGGACAGCCTTTACCCGAGATATTCAATAAAAATCATCAAAAAAGTATCGATTTTCGAACCGACCCCGAATTTGAGGAAAAACGTGATGTAACCCCTTGCCATTTTGATGATTTTGGTCAAAATTTAGATTTTCAGTTTTTTGATGCCAATCGATAGTACTGATCCTTACGAGTCCAAAATGGTATAAAATTCCCAAATCGAACACTATTTGGCCGAGATATTCAAAAAAAATCATCAAAAAAGGTTGACTTTACAAACGAATCGGTTTTAGGTCAACCACTTTTTTTACCCCCATCGATTTTTAAAATGTTTGAATGCAGATTGATAGTAGGGATCCCTACGAATTCAAAAAGGTATAACATTTCAAAATTGGACAGCATTTACCCGAGATATTCAATAAAAATCATCAAAAAAGTATCGATTTTCGAACCGACCCCGAATTTGACGAAAAACGTGATGTAACCCCTTGCCATTTTGATGATTTTGGTCAAAATTTAGATTTTTATTTTTTTGATGCCAATCGATAGTACTGATCCTTACGAGTCCAAAATGGTATAAAATTCCCAAATCGAACACTATTTGCCCGAGATATTCAAAAAAATCATCAAAAAAGGTTGTCTTTACAAACGAATCGGTTTTTGGTCAACCACTTTTTTTACCCCCATCGATTTTTAAAATGTTTGAATGCAGATTGATAGTAGGGATTCCTACGAATTCAAAAAGGTATAACATTTCAAAATTGGACAGCATTTACCCGAGATATTCAATAAAAATCATCGAAAAAGTATCGATTTTCGAACCTACCCCGAATTTGAGAAAAAAAACGATATGTAACCCCTTGCCATTTTGATGATTTTGGTCAAAATTTAGATTTTCAGTTTTTTGATGCCAATCGATAGTACTGATCCTTACGAGTCCAAAATGGTATAAAATTCCCAAATCGAACACTATTTGGCCGAGATATTCAAAAAAATCATCAAAAAAGGTTGACTTTACAAACGAATCGGTTTTAGGTCAACCACTTTTTTTAACCCATCGATTTTTAAAATGTTTGAATGCAAATTGATAGTAGGGATCCCTACGAATTCAAAAAGGTATAACATTTCAAAATTGGACAGCATTTACCCGAGATACTCAATAAAAATCATCAAAAAAGTATCGATTTTCGAACCTACCCCGAATTTGAGAAAAAAAACGATATGTAACCCCTTGCCATTTTGATGATTTTGGTCAAAATTTCGATTTTCAGTTTTTTGATGCCAATCGATAGTACTGATCCTTACGAGTCCAAAATGGTATAAAATTCCCAAATCGAACACTATTTGGCCGAGATATTCAAAAAAATCATCAAAAAAGGTTGTCTTTACAAACGAATCGGTTTTTGGTCAACCACTTTTTTTAACCCATCGATTTTTAAAATGTTTGAATGCAGATTGATAGTAGGGATCCCTACAAATTCAAAAAGGTATAACATTTCAAAATTGGACAGCCTTTACCCGAGATATTCAATAAAAATCATCAAAAAAGTATCGATTTTCGAACCGACCCCGAATTTGAGAAAAAACGTGATGTAACCCCTTGCCATTTTGATGATTTTGGTCAAAATTTAGATTTTTATTTTTTTGATGCCAATCGATAGTACTGATCCTTACGAGTCCAAAATGGTATAAAATTCCCAAATCGAACACTATTTGGCCGAGATATTCAAAAAAAATCATCAAAAAAGGTTGACTTTACAAACGAATCGGTTTTAGGTCAACCACTTTTTTTACCCCCATCGATTTTTAAAATGTTTGAATGCAGATTGATAGTAGGGATCCCTACGAATTCAAAAAGGTATAACATTTCAAAATTGGACAGCATTTACCCGAGATATTCAATAAAAATCATCAAAAAAGTATCGATTTTCGAACCGACCCCGAATTTGACGAAAAACGTGATGTAACCCCTTGCCATTTTGATGATTTTGGTCAAAATTTAGATTTTTATTTTTTTGATGCCAATCGATAGTACTGATCCTTACGAGTCCAAAATGGTATAAAATTCCCAAATCGAACACTATTTGGCCGAGATATTCAAAAAAATCATCAAAAAAGGTTGTCTTTACAAACGAATCGGTTTTAGGTCAACCACTTTTTTTACCCCCATCGATTTTTAAAATGTTTGAATGCAGATTGATAGTAGGGATTCCTACGAATTCAAAAAGGTATAACATTTCAAAATTGGACAGCATTTACCCGAGATACTCAATAAAAATCATCGAAAAAGTATCGATTTTCGAACCTACCCCGAATTTGAGAAAAAAAACGATATGTAACCCCTTGCCATTTTGATGATTTTGGTCAAAATTTAGATTTTCAGTTTTTTGATGCCAATCGATAGTACTGATCCTTACGAGTCCAAAATGGTATAAAATTCCCAAATCGAACACTATTTGGCCGAGATATTCAAAAAAAATCATCAAAAAAGGTTGACTTTACAAACGAATCGGTTTTAGGTCAACCACTTTTTTACCCCCATCGATTTTTAAAATGTTTGAATGCAGATTGATAGTAGGGATCCCTACGAATTCAAAAAGGTATAACATTTCAAAATTGGACAGCATTTACCCGAGATATTCAATAAAAATCATCAAAAAAGTATCGATTTTCGAACCGACCCCGAATTTGACGAAAAACGTGATGTAACCCCTTGCCATTTTGATGATTTTGGTCAAAATTTAGATTTTTATTTTTTTGATGCCAATCGATAGTACTGATCCTTACGAGTCCAAAATGGTATAAAATTCCCAAATCGAACACTATTTGCCCGAGATATTCAAAAAAATCATCAAAAAAGGTTGTCTTTACAAACGAATCGGTTTTAGGTCAACCACTTTTTTTACCCCCATCGATTTTTAAAATGTTTGAATGCAGATTGATAGTAGGGATTCCTACGAATTCAAAAAGGTATAACATTTCAAAATTGGACAGCATTTACCCGAGATACTCAATAAAAATCATCAAAAAAGTATCGATTTTCGAACCTACCCCGAATTTGAGAAAAAAAACGATATGTAACCTCTTGCCATTTTGATGATTTTGGTCAAAATTTCGATTTTCAGTTTTTTCATTTTCATCAAAAAAGTATCGATTTTCGAACCTACCCCGAATTTGAGAAAAAAAACGATATGTAACCCCTTGCCATTTTGATGATTTTGGTCAAAATTTAGATTTTCAGTTTTTTGATGCCAATCGATAGTACTGATCCTTACGAGTCCAAAATGGTATAAAATTCCCAAATCGAACACTATTTGGCCGAGATATTCAAAAAAATCATCAAAAAAGGTTGACTTTACAAACGAATCGGTTTTAGGTCAACCACTTTTTTTACCCCCATCGATTTTTAAAATGTTTGAATGCAGATTGATAGTAGGGATCCCTACGAATTCAAAAAGGTATAACATTTCAAAATTGGACAGCATTTACCCGAGATACTCAATAAAAATCATCAAAAAAGTATCAATTTTCGAACCTACCCCGAATTTGAGAAAAAAAACGATATGTAACCCCTTGCCATTTTGATGATTTTAGTCAAAATTTCGATTTTCAGTTTTTTGATGCCAATCGATAGTACTGATCCTTACGAGTCCAAAATGGTATAAAATTCCCAAATCGAACACTATTTGCCCGAGATATTCAAAAAAATCATCAAAAAAGGTTGTCTTTACAAACGAATCGGTTTTTGGTCAACCACTTTTTTTAACCCATCGATTTTTAAAATGTTTGAATGCAGATTGATAGTAGGGATCCCTACGAATTCAAAAAGGTATAACATTTCAAAATTGGACAGCCTTTACCCGAGATATTCAATAAAAATCATCAAAAAAGTATCGATTTTCGAACCGACCCCGAATTTGACGAAAAACGTGATGTAACCCCTTGCCATTTTGATGATTTTGGTCAAAATTTAGATTTTTATTTTTTTGATGCCAATCGATAGTACTGATCCTTACGAGTCCAAAATGGTATAAAATTCCCAAATCGAACACTATTTGCCCGAGATATTCAAAAAATCATCAAAAAAGGTTGTCTTTACAAACGAATCGGTTTTAGGTCAACCACTTTTTTTACCCCCATCGATTTTTAAAATGTTTGAATGCAGATTGATAGTAGGGATCCCTACGAATTCAAAAAGGTATAACATTTCAAAATTGGACAGCATTTACCCGAGATACTCAATAAAAATCATCAAAAAAGTATCGATTTTCGAACCTACCCCGAATTTGAGAAAAAAAACGATATGTAACCCCTTGCCATTTTGATGATTTTGGTCAAAATTTCGATTTTCAGTTTTTTGATGCCAATCGATAGTACTGATCCTTACGAGTCCAAAATGGTATAAAATTCCCAAATCGAACACTATTTGCCCGAGATATTCAAAAAAATCATCAAAAAAGGTTGTCTTTACAAACGAATCGGTTTTTGGTCAACCACTTTTTTTAACCCATCGATTTTTAAAATGTTTGAATGCAGATTGATAGTAGGGATCCCTACAAATTCAAA
This sequence comes from Drosophila lacicola, assembly GCA_035045355.1. Taxonomy (NCBI): domain Eukaryota; kingdom Metazoa; phylum Arthropoda; class Insecta; order Diptera; family Drosophilidae; genus Drosophila; species Drosophila lacicola. Next base: position 27,602 of record JAWNPB010000026.1, read on the forward strand.
AAGGTATAACATTTCAAAATTGGACAGCCTTTACCCGAGATATTCAATAAAAATCATCAAAAAAGTATCGATTTTCGAACCAACCCCGAATTTGAGGAAAAACGTGATGTAACCCCTTGCCATTTTGATGATTTTGGTCAAAATTTAGATTTTTATTTTTTTGATGCCAATCGATAGTACTGATCCTTACGAGTCCAAAATGGTATAAAATTCCCAAATCGAACACTATTTGGCCGAGATATTCAAAAAAAATCATCAAAAAAGGTTGACTTTACAAACGAATCGGTTTTAGGTCAACCACTTTTTTTACCCCCATCGATTTTTAAAATGTTTGAATGCAGATTGATAGTAGGGATCCCTACGAATTCAAAAAGGTATAACATTTCAAAATTGGACAGCATTTACCCGAGATATTCAATAAAAATCATCAAAAAAGTATCGATTTTCGAACCGACCCCGAATTTGACGAAAAACGTGATGTAACCCCTTGCCATTTTGATGATTTTGGTCAAAATTTAGATTTTTATTTTTTTGATGCCAATCGATAGTACTGATCCTTACGAGTCCAAAATGGTATAAAATTCCCAAATCGAACACTATTTGGCCGAGATATTCAAAAAAATCATCAAAAAAGGTTGTCTTTACAAACGAATCGGTTTTAGGTCAACCACTTTTTTTACCCCCATCGATTTTTAAAATGTTTGAATGCAGATTGATAGTAGGGATTCCTACGAATTCAAAAAGGTATAACATTTCAAAATTGGACAGCATTTACCCGAGATACTCAATAAAAATCATCGAAAAAGTATCGATTTTCGAACCTACCCCGAATTTGAGAAAAAAAACGATATGTAACCCCTTGCCATTTTGATGATTTTGGTCAAAATTTAGATTTTCAGTTTTTTGATGCCAATCGATAGTACTGATCCTTACGAGTCCAAAATGGTATAAAATTCCCAAATCGAACACTATTTGGCCGAGATATTAAAAAAAATCATCAAAAAAGGTTGACTTTACAAACGAATCGGTTTTAGGTCAACCACTTTTTTTACCCCCATCGATTTTTAAAATGTTTGAATGCAGATTGATAGTAGGGATCCCTACGAATTCAAAAAGGTATAACATTTCAAAATTGGACAGCATTTACCCGAGATATTCAATAAAAATCATCAAAAAAGTATCGATTTTCGAACCGACCCCGAATTTGACGAAAAACGTGATGTAACCCCTTGCCATTTTGATGATTTTGGTCAAAATTTAGATTTTTATTTTTTTGATGCCAATCGATAGTACTGATCCTTACGAGTCCAAAATGGTATAAAATTCCCAAATCGAACACTATTTGCCCGAGATATTCAAAAAAATCATCAAAAAAGGTTGTCTTTACAAACGAATCGGTTTTAGGTCAACCACTTTTTTTACCCCCATCGATTTTTAAAATGTTTGAATGCAGATTGATAGTAGGGATTCCTACGAATTCAAAAAGGTATAACATTTCAAAATTGGACAGCATTTACCCGAGATACTCAATAAAAATCATCGAAAAAGTATCGATTTTCGAACCTACCCCGAATTTGAGAAAAAAAACGATATGTAACCCCTTGCCATTTTGATGATTTTGGTCAAAATTTAGATTTTCAGTTTTTTGATGCCAATCGATAGTACTGATCCTTACGAGTCCAAAATGGTATAAAATTCCCAAATCGAACACTATTTGGCCGAGATATTCAAAAAAATCATCAAAAAAGGTTGACTTTACAAACGAATCGGTTTTAGGTCAACCACTTTTTTACCCCCATCGATTTTTAAAATGTTTGAATGCAGATTGATAGTAGGGATCCCTACGAATTCAAAAAGGTATAACATTTCAAAATTGGACAGCATTTACCCGAGATACTCAATAAAAATCATCAAAAAAGTATCGATTTTCGAACCTACCCCGAATTTGAGAAAAAAAACGATATGTAACCCCTTGCCATTTTGATGATTTTAGTCAAAATTTCGATTTTCAGTTTTTTGATGCCAATCGATAGTACTGATCCTTACGAGTCCAAAATGGTATAAAATTCCCAAATCGAACACTATTTGCCCGAGATATTCAAAAAAATCATCAAAAAAGGTTGTCTTTACAAACGAATCGGTTTTTGGTCAACCACTTTTTTTAACCCATCGATTTTTAAAATGTTTGAATGCAGATTGATAGTAGGGATCCCTACGAATTCAAAAAGGTATAACATTTCAAAATTGGACAGCCTTTACCCGAGATATTCAATAAAAATCATCAAAAAAGTATCGATTTTCGAACCGACCCCGAATTTGAGGAAAAACGTGATGTAACCCCTTGCCATTTTGATGATTTTGGTCAAAATTTAGATTTTTATTTTTTTGATGCCAATCGATAGTACTGATCCTTATGAGTCCAAAATGGTATAAAATTCCCAAATCGAACACTATTTGGCCGAGATATTCAAAAAAAATCATCAAAAAAGGTTGACTTTACAAACGAATCGGTTTTAGGTCAACCACTTTTTTTACCCCCATCGATTTTTAAAATGTTTGAATGCAGATTGATAGTAGGGATCCCTACGAATTCAAAAAGGTATAACATTTCAAAATTGGACAGCATTTACCCGAGATATTCAATAAAAATCATCAAAAAAGTATCGATTTTCGAACCGACCCCGAATTTGACGAAAAACGTGATGTAACCCCTTGCCATTTTGATGATTTTGGTCAAAATTTAGATTTTTATTTTTTTTGATGCCAATCGATAGTACTGATCCTTACGAGTCCAAAATGGTATAAAATTCCCAAATCGAACACTATTTGGCCGAGATATTCAAAAAAATCATCAAAAAAGGTTGTCTTTACAAACGAATCGGTTTTAGGTCAACCACTTTTTTTACCCCCATCGATTTTTAAAATGTTTGAATGCAGATTGATAGTAGGGATTCCTACGAATTCAAAAAGGTATAACATTTCAAAATTGGACAGCATTTACCCGAGATACTCAATAAAAATCATCGAAAAAGTATCGATTTTCGAACCTACCCCGAATTTGAGAAAAAAAACGATATGTAACCCCTTGCCATTTTGATGATTTTGGTCAAAATTTAGATTTTCAGTTTTTTGATGCCAATCGATAGTACTGATCCTTACGAGTCCAAAATGGTATAAAATTCCCAAATCGAACACTATTTGGCCGAGATATTCAAAAAAAATCATCAAAAAAGGTTGACTTTACAAACGAATCGGTTTTAGGTCAACCACTTTTTTTACCCCCATCGATTTTTAAAATGTTTGAATGCAGATTGATAGTAGGGATCCCTACGAATTCAAAAAGGTATAACATTTCAAAATTGGACAGCATTTACCCGAGATATTCAATAAAAATCATCAAAAAAGTATCGATTTTCGAACCGACCCCGAATTTGACGAAAAACGTGATGTAACCCCTTGCCATTTTGATGATTTTGGTCAAAATTTAGATTTTCAGTTTTTTGATGCCAATCGATAGTACTGATCCTTACGAGTCCAAAATGGTATAAAATTCCCAAATCGAACACTATTTGCCCGAGATATTCAAAAAAATCATCAAAAAAGGTTGTCTTTACAAACGAATCGGTTTTAGGTCAACCACTTTTTTTACCCCCATCGATTTTTAAAATGTTTGAATGCAGATTGATAGTAGGGATTCCTACGAATTCAAAAAGGTATAACATTTCAAAATTGGACAGCATTTACCCGAGATACTCAATAAAAATCATCGAAAAAGTATCGATTTTCGAACCTACCCCGAATTTGAGAAAAAAAACGATATGTAACCCCTTGCCATTTTGATGATTTTGGTCAAAATTTAGATTTTCAGTTTTTTGATGCCAATCGATAGTACTGATCCTTACGAGTCCAAAATGGTATAAAATTCCCAAATCGAACACTATTTGGCCGAGATATTCAAAAAAATCATCAAAAAAGGTTGACTTTACAAACGAATCGGTTTTAGGTCAACCACTTTTTTTACCCCCATCGATTTTTAAAATGTTTGAATGCAGATTGATAGTAGGGATCCCTACGAATTCAAAAAGGTATAACATTTCAAAATTGGACAGCATTTACCCGAGATACTCAATAAAAATCATCAAAAAAGTATCGATTTTCAAACCGACCCCGAATTTGAGAAAAAACGTGATGTAACCCCTTGCCATTTTGATGATTTTGGTCAAAATTTAGATTTTTATTTTTTTGATGCCAATCGATAGTACTGATCCTTACGAGTCCAAAATGGTATAAAATTCCCAAATCGAACACTATTTGGCCGAGATATTCAAAAAAATCATCAAAAAAGGTTGACTTTACAAACGAATCGGTTTTAGGTCAACCACTTTTTTTACCCCCATCGATTTTTAAAATGTTTGAATGCAGATTGATAGTAGGGATCCCTACGAATTCAAAAAGGTATAACATTTCAAAATTGGACAGCATTTACCCGAGATACTCAATAAAAATCATCAAAAAAGTATCGATTTTCGAACCTACCCCGAATTTGAGAAAAAAAACGATATGTAACCCCTTGCCATTTTGATGATTTTGGTCAAAATTTCGATTTTCAGTTTTTTGATGCCAATCGATAGTACTGATCCTTACGAGTCCAAAATGGTATAAAATTCCCAAATCGAACACTATTTGCCCGAGATATTCAAAAAAATCATCAAAAAAGGTTGTCTTTACAAACGAATCGGTTTTTGGTCAACCACTTTTTTTAACCCATCGATTTTTAAAATGTTTGAATGCAGATTGATAGTAGGGATCCCTACGAATTCAAAAAGGTATAACATTTCAAAATTGGACAGCCTTTACCCGAGATATTCAATAAAAATCATCAAAAAAGTATCGATTTTCGAAACGACCCCGAATTTGAGGAAAAACGTGATGTAACCCCTTGCCATTTTGATGATTTTGGTCAAAATTTAGATTTTTATTTTTTTGATGCCAATCGATAGTACTGATCCTTACGAGTCCAAAATGGTATAAAATTCCCAAATCGAACACTATTTGGCCGAGATATTCAAAAAAAATCATCAAAAAAGGTTGACTTTACAAACGAATCGGTTTTAGGTCAACCACTTTTTTTACCCCCATCGATTTTTAAAATGTTTGAATGCAGATTGATAGTAGGGATCCCTACGAATTCAAAAAGGTATAACATTTCAAAATTGGACAGCATTTACCCGAGATATTCAATAAAAATCATCAAAAAAGTATCGATTTTCGAACCGACCCCGAATTTGACGAAAAACGTGATGTAACCCCTTGCCATTTTGATGATTTTGGTCAAAATTTAGATTTTTATTTTTTTGATGCCAATCGATAGTACTGATCCTTACGAGTCCAAAATGGTATAAAATTCCCAAATCGAACACTATTTGGCCGAGATATTCAAAAAAATCATCAAAAAAGGTTGTCTTTACAAACGAATCGGTTTTAGGTCAACCACTTTTTTTACCCCCATCGATTTTTAAAATGTTTGAATGCAGATTGATAGTAGGGATTCCTACGAATTCAAAAAGGTATAACATTTCAAAATTGGACAGCATTTACCCGAGATACTCAATAAAAATCATCGAAAAAGTATCGATTTTCGAACCTACCCCGAATTTGAGAAAAAAACGATATGTAACCCCTTGCCATTTTGATGATTTTGGTCAAAATTTAGATTTTCAGTTTTTAAATGCCAATCGATAGTACTGATCCTTACGAGTCCAAAATGGTATAAAATTCCCAAATCGAACACTATTTGGCCGAGATATTCAAAAAAATCATCAAAAAAGGTTGACTTTACAAACGAATCGGTTTTTGGTCAACCACTTTTTTTAACCCATCGATTTTTAAAATGTTTGAATGCAGATTGATAGTAGGGATTCCTACGAATTCAAAAAGGTATAACATTTCAAAATTGGACAGCATTTACCCGAGATATTCAATAAAAATCATCAAAAAAGTATCGATTTTCAAACCGACCCCGAATTTGAGGAAAAACGTGATGTAACCCCTTGCCATTTTGATGATTTTGGTCAAAATTTAGATTTTTATTTTTTTGATGCCAATCGATAGTACTGATCCTTACGAGTCCAAAATGGTATAATATTCCCAAATCGAACACTATTTGGCCGAGATATTCAAAAAAATCATCAAAAAAGGTTGACTTTACAAACGAATCGGTTTTAGGTCAACCACTTTTTTACCCCCATCGATTTTTAAAATGTTTGAATGCAGATTGATAGTAGGGATCCCTACGAATTCAAAAAGGTATAACATTTCAAAATTGGACAGCATTTACCCGAGATATTCAATAAAAATCATCAAAAAAGTATCGATTTTCAAACCGACCCCGAATTTGAGAAAAAACGTGATGTAACCCCTTGCCATTTTGATGATTTTGGTCAAAATTTAGATTTTTATTTTTTTGATGCCAATCGATAGTACTGATCCTTACGAGTCCAAAATGGTATAAAATTCCCAAATCGAACACTATTTGGCCGAGATATTCAAAAAAATCATCAAAAAAGGTTGACTTTACAAACGAATCGGTTTTAGGTCAACCACTTTTTTTACCCCCATCGATTTTTAAAATGTTTGAATGCAGATTGATAGTAGGGATCCCTACGAATTCAAAAAGGTATAACATTTCAAAATTGGACAGCATTTACCCGAGATATTCAATAAAAATCATCAAAAAAGTATCGATTTTCAAACCGACCCCGAATTTGAGAAAAAACGTGATGTAACCCCTTGCCATTTTGATGATTTTGGTCAAAATTTAGATTTTCAGTTTTTTGATGCCAATCGATAGTACTGATCCTTACGAGTCCAAAATGGTATAAAATTCCCAAATCGAACACTATTTGGCCGAGATATTCAAAAAAATCATCAAAAAAGGTTGACTTTACAAACGAATCGGTTTTAGGTCAACCACTTTTTTTACCTCCATCGATTTTTAAAATGTTTGAATGCAGATTGATAGTAGGGATCCCTACGAATTCAAAAAGGTATAACATTTCAAAATTGGACAGCATTTACCCGAGATATTCAATAAAAATCATCAAAAAAGTATCGATTTTCAAACCGACCCCGAATTTGAGAAAAAACGTGATGTAACCCCTTGCCATTTTGATGATTTTGGTCAAAATTTAGATTTTCAGTTTTTTGATGCCAATCGATAGTACTGATCCTTACGAGTCCAAAATGGTATAAAATTCCCAAATCGAACACTATTTGGCCGAGATATTCAAAAAAATCATCAAAAAAGGTTGTCTTTACAAACGAATCGGTTTTAGGTCAACCACTTTTTTTACCCCCATCGATTTTTAAAATGTTTGAATGCAGATTGATAGTAGGGATTCCTACGAATTCAAAAAGGTATAACATTTCAAAATTGGACAGCATTTACCCGAGATATTCAATAAAAATCATCAAAAAAGTATCGATTTTCAAACCGACCCCGAATTTGAGAAAAAACGTGATGTAACCCCTTGCCATTTTGATGATTTTGGTCAAAATTTAGATTTTTATTTTTTTGATGCCAATCGATAGTACTGATCCTTACGAGTCCAAAATGGTATAATATTCCCAAATCGAACACTATTTGGCCGAGATATTCAAAAAATCATCAAAAAAGGTTGACTTTACAAACGAATCGGTTTTAGGTCAACCACTTTTTTTACCCCCATCGATTTTTAAAATGTTTGAATGCAGATTGATAGTAGGGATCCCTACGAATTCAAAAAGGTATAACATTTCAAAATTGGACAGCATTTACCCGAGATATTCAATAAAAATCATCAAAAAAGTATCGATTTTCAAACCGACCCCGAATTTGAGAAAAAACGTGATGTAACCCCTTGCCATTTTGATGATTTTGGTCAAAATTTAGATTTTTATTTTTTTGATGCCAATCGATAGTACTGATCCTTACGAGTCCAAAATGGTATAAAATTCCCAAATCGAACACTATTTGGCCGAGATATTCAAAAAAATCATCAAAAAAGGTTGACTTTACAAACGAATCGGTTTTAGGTCAACCACTTTTTTTACCCCCATCGATTTTTAAAATGTTTGAATGCAGATTGATAGTAGGGATCCCTACGAATTCAAAAAGGTATAACATTTCAAAATTGGACAGCATTTACCCGAGATATTCAATAAAAATCATCAAAAAAGTATCGATTTTCAAACCGACCCCGAATTTGAGAAAAAACGTGATGTAACCCCTTGCCATTTTGATGATTTTGGTCAAAATTTAGATTTTCAGTTTTTTTGATGCCAATCGATAGTACTGATCCTTACGAGTCGAAAATGGTATAAAATTCCCAAATCGAACACTATTTGGCCGAGATATTCAAAAAATCATCAAAAAAGGTTGACTTTACAAACGAATCGGTTTTAGGTCAACCACTTTTTTTTACCCCCATCGATTTTTAAAATGTTTGAATGCAGATTGATAGTAGGGATCCCTACGAATTCAAAAAGGTATAACATTTCAAAATTTGACAGCATTTACCCGAGATATTCAATAAAAATCATCAAAAAAGTATCGATTTTCAAACCGACCCCGAATTTGAGAAAAAACGTGATGTAACCCCTTGCCATTTTGATGATTTTGGTCAAAATTTAGATTTTCAGTTTTTTGATGCCAATCGATAGTACTGATCCTTACGAGTCCAAAATGGTATAAAATTCCCAAATCGAACACTATTTGGCCGAGATATTCAAAAAAATCATCAAAAAAGGTTGACTTTACAAACGAATCGGTTTTAGGTCAACCACTTTTTTTACCCCAATCGATTTTTAAAATGTTTGCATGCAGATTGATAGTAGGGATCCCTACGAATTCAAAAAGGTATAACATTTCAAAATTGGACAGCATTTACCCGAGATATTCAATAAAAATCATCAAAAAAGTATCGATTTTCAAACCGACCCCGAATTTGAGAAAAAACGTGATGTAACCCCTTGCCATTTTGATGATTTTGGTCAAAATTTAGATTTTTATTTTTTTGATGCCAATCGATAGTACTGATCCTTACGAGTCCAAAATGGTATAAAATTCCCAAATCGAACACTATTTGGCCGAGATATTCAAAAAAATCATCAAAAAAGGTTGACTTTACAAACGAATCGGTTTTAGGTCAACCACTTTTTTTACCCCCATCGATTTTTAAAATGTTTGAATGCAGATTGATAGTAGGGATCCCTACGAATTCAAAAAGGTATAACATTTCAAAATCTGACAGTATTTACCCGAGATATTCAATAAAAATCATCAAAAAAGTATAGATTTTCAAACCGACCCCGAATTTGAGAAAAAACGTGATGTAACCCCTTGCCATTTTGATGATTTTGGTCAAAATTTAGATTTTTATTTTTTTGATGCCAATCGATAGTACTGATCCTTACGAGTCCAAAATGGTATAAAATTCCCAAATCGAACACTATTTGGCCGAGATATTCAAAAAAATCATCAAAAAAGGTTGACTTTACAAACGAATCGGTTTTAGGTCAACCACTTTTTACCCCCATCGATTTTTAAAATGTTTGAATGCAGATTGATAGTAGGGATCCCTACGAATTCAAAAAGGTATAACATTTCAAAATTGGACAGCATTTATCCGAGATATTCAATAAAAATCATCAAAAAAGTATCAATTTTCGAACCTACCCCGAATTTGAGAAAAAAAACGATATGTAACCCCTTGCCATTTTGATGATTTTGGTCAAAATTTAGATTTTTAATGGCAAGGGGTTACATCAAGTTTTTTCTCAAATTCGGGGTCGGTTCGAAAATCGATACTTTTTTGATGATTTTTATTGAATATCTCGGGTAAATACTGTCCAATTTTGAAATGTTATACCTTTTTGAATTCGTAGGGATCCCTACTATCAATCTGCATTCAAACATTTTAAAAATCGATGGGTTAAAAAAAGGGGTTGACCAAAAACCGATTCGTTTGTAAAGTCAACCTTTTTTGATGATTTTTTTGAATATCTCGGCCAAATAGTGTTCGATTTGGGAATTTTATACCATTTTCGACTACTAAGGATCAGTACTATCGATTGGCATCAAAAAAATAAACATCTAAATTTTGACCAAAATCATCAAAATGGCAAGGGGTTACATCACGTTTTTCCTCAAATTCGGGGTCGGTTCGAAAATCGAAACTTTTTTGATGATTTTTATTGAATATCTCGGGTAAATATCGTCTGATTTTGAAATGTTATACCTTTTTGCATTCGTACGGATCCCTACTATCAATAGGCATTCAAGAAATTTAAAAATCGATTGCCTAATGATTTTTTGGAATATATCAGCCAAATAATGTCAGATTTTGCAATGTGTTAAGGGCAATTTTGTAAACTAAAAATAGGCCCTAAACTCGGCTGAATCCTTACCTATTTTCCTTACATAAATTGCTTTTATATATTTATTTAATGGTTGAATTTAAATGTGTTTTAATCTTTTCAGACGGACAATTTAAGGACTACAAAGAGCTCTAAGGACCTTCACGAATGACAAAGCAAAATTTTCCACGATCGGACTTTAATTAAGCCAGATTGAGTTATTTTAAGTTTAAATAAGCAACAATTATAATTAATGCTCGTTTTGTATACTTTTAAAAAACATAAAAAACAACAATTTTGTAAATTTAAACATAAATAAATCAATTATTTAAAATAAATAATGAAATTCCTGTTTTTTATTTAAAAATTCAAAAATCAACCGTCTTTAGAAACCAATTGCATACCCGTGAGGGTCGTTTGTTGGCAACCGCTAGCTGCTGAGATTTTTCTTAAAATCTGCCAAAATACCAGGCGAACAGAAATGCTCAGAAGGTCGACAAAATAAAATTTTAACTGCCGAAAAATATCATTGCATACCCAAAAGGGGCGACCAATTCGCTGGCTTGGTCCCAAATTTTAACTACAATTTCCTAAAAACACCAGGCGAACAGAAATGCCCAGAAAATTTCCATTGCATGCCCGAACGGGGTTGACCCCGTCGCCAATTTGCACTTAAATTCCATTCAAATACCAAGCGAACAGAAATGCCCAGAACGAAGAGTCGACGTGTTCCTCGAACTAAACTTTTCATAACATTTTGGACTTGTAGGGATCAGTACCATCGATTGGCATTAAAAAAAAAAATAAAAAAACGGATTGAAACTTGTTTGATAATTGTCTCGGCCAAATATTGTCCGATTATTAAATGATACACCTCTTTGGACACGTAAGGATCAGTACTATAACATTTTTGCTCAGCTCCTGTTTTTGTTTTATTTATCGAGAGTTCTTTTGTCAACATGTTTATCGCTTTGTCTCAGTTCCCAGTTCTCTTACAACACAAAAGCGGAGCTGGCAAATCTTATCAGACGAGGGGATGGTTAAAATTTATGCGCCAGTTGTTGTAACCATTGTTCAGAGTGTTGGTTTTGGTGCCGCAGTTCAGCTAAGCGCTAGCGCCCGCATACACATAATTTCCGTTTTCCTTTGTAGCGCCCACAGCAGCGGCAAACAAACAAGCGGCAGTCGTACTTCATGTAATCAGCATTTTAATTGCGGAAACGGAACTCACACACGCACACACACACGCACACACATGTGGCTAGCGAACAGAAAGAGTGAGAGAGGAACGTTAGCGGGCATATCTGTTACACATTACGCATACGCAATGTGTGGCTGTTGCTTTGCGTTTGGCGTTCTTTGTCGCTGGCAATGCAGGTGTTGTATCTATAGATACATTTCGGGGAATGGGGGCTGCACACTCTGCATTAGTGAAAACATTTCTCACGTGAACGAGAGCGACGACAGCACGTCAGGAATTCATTACATCAAATATAAAGAAAGTTTTAGGCAATTTGCCAAAATCCGCTCAACAACCGAAAGCAGGACGACAAAAAAATATATATGCATGTAAAAAAAAAGTAGAAGAGAGAGAGAGGGAGAGATATTCCCCCAGCGCTGCAGCTGTAACGAGCTGACTGCATGCAGGTAGCCCGAAATCTACTTAGCAGATGGGGGCAACGTGAACGTAAACGAATTTGCGAGTATGCAGCAGCATCAGCAGCAGGTGAGCTGAAACTTCAGAGCCAAAGCCACAGGCACACACACACACTCACACACAGCTATAAATACACATGTATATAAATATATATAGCATATATATATGGATAGATTTCTCAGTATAGTAGCTGGGCTGGCGAAACACTTGAGCGACAATGGCAGCAGCGAAACCCGTTCGAGAGCTGCTGCCTTCGGTCTTATTCCGTTTTTTTTTACAGCTGCCGCAGCAGACATGATAAATTCTCTTTAGTATGCGGCATACATGAGTGATGATATTAACCAACAACAGGCCAGCCAGAAACGTGCTGGGAGCGAGGGTTGGCTACTGCCAAGTCAGTCAGCCAGCTAGCCAGAAAAAAGAAGCAGAGCGAAAGGTAGAAGGAAGGAAGGGTTCCTTGTGGGCCTTGGACAGCATTTGGGCTGGGCTGGGGCTCGTTTTCGTTGCGGTAATTGTGTGTGTAGTGCCACAAGAAGTTGTTAGTGGGTTGACTGGCTTCGTATCGGGCTCGGTTTTGGCTAAAGTGAAAACTTCTTGTTGACGGCATTTCGATAATCTGATATGGTTGCAAGGTCCTCAAAGAGCTGCTACAAATAAACTTAGTTACTTTTGTATGAAACATTTAATTTTCGATTTTAATTCTTTTAATATAGCTCAGAACATATTTTGTTGCCTGTTGAGAAGTTTATTTTTTGTTTTGTTTTTTTTTTTTGTTTCTGCAAATATTGAAGAATTGCAAACAAACTAATGCATGAGCGGCGAAATGGATGCAACTGAAGAAAACATGGCGGTTATTGTGCCTCCAGTGGGAGAGCCTTTGGTGCCCAAAGAGGATATTCCGCATGATGATCCAGTTGAGGCAGCTAAAGACGAACCAATTGGGCAAATGAATGATCAAGAAGCGAAACCTTTAATTCAACCAGCTAGCGAACCCATAAGGGACTTAATGTTGGAGCTTACCGAACAGCTTTCAGCTCTAAATATAGATCACTTGGATCACTTGGACAACTTGGACAATCTTGCTGATGCGATTACGCCAGGCTCTGTGAGTCCGAGCGCGAGCACGGCCACCGTAGAGGAACGCAAAGAAACAGCTTCACCTATCCAAGAGCCAAAAAGCAGCAAGGGCATGGAGGATATTCCGCATGATGATCCAGTGGAGGCAGCTGAAGACGAACCAATTGGGCAATTGAATGATCAAGAAGCGAAACCTTTAATTCAACCAGCTAGCGAACCCATACGGGACTTAATGTTGGAGCTTACCGAACAGCTTTCAGCTCTAAATATAGATAAAGATCACTTGGATCACTTGGACAACTTGGACAATCTTGCTGATGCGATTACGTCAGGCTCTGTGAGTCCGAACGCGAGCACGGCCACCACAGAGGAACTCAAAGAAACAGCTTCACCTATCCAAGAGCCAAAAAGCAGCAAGGGCTCCTTGAAGACGGAAAGAAAGAAGGCTAGGCCCGCCAAGTCTATAGATGCAGCTGCGAGCACTCGATTGGGCTCGATTAAGTCTACCAGCGCAGTCTCGCAAATAAGTAGACAGAGTGGGGCCTCCACAAAGTCGAAGGAAAAGAAACGGGTAAAAGGCTCTAAAGTCGTCACACACAGTACTACCCTGGCTAAATCGCCCAATCCCCTAATGAGCAAGAGTGATAATATAAGTGATGCGAGCATTCTATCAACGCCCAGTCCCCAAACGGGTCGGTCGACGAGTCGCCGATCCTCTAGGAGCAGTCAGGCCTCACCTTCATCGCGATCCCGTTCAATAATAAGGGACTCAAAAACTGCACCTGCCAAGGACTCAAACCCAAATCAAATATGTGGCACGCTAAGGAAAGCAAAAAAGAGATCGTCATCGAAGAGATCATTGGGCAAATTGAAAAAGAAACCAACAGATATACTTCATTCGGATGAGGATTCATTGTCAGAGCTGTCGGGCTCGGCCCCCGATTTGTCAGTTAGTCAGGATTCTAAGGAAGAAGTTGAGATGATCTTTAAGCGGAATAGCATACTTGCACTTCTGGCGCAAATCCCAGATATTGATGACCTATCGGAAGGTAGTTATTCCTCGATCATCGGCAAAAAACCGTCTGAAACTGACGGATATTTTTTACCTCCAATATATGGAGGTTCTGAAGATTCCTCCTTGAAAAGCCCTAGCGTCAAATACCAAGAAACAACATCGGCTGTAGAACAAGTCGAGGAGGAATCCAGCTCTGAGATCATTTCCTCCACCAGCCACTCGCTTCTGAACCTCGATAGCCTAAGTGACAGCGATTATGAAATGTTTCGTGTCAGTGCGAAACGAATTGCTGAAGCAGATAAAGATGGGGATATCGCCAGAACCCTTACTTCAATTGTCGTTCGCAATAGTAAAATGGGTATGGTCAATTTCTTAGATGAAAATGCCGAAAATCAGCGACAAGCAGCCATCGATGCCAGCGAATATTTCCTGGAGGAGCTAGTCCAACGAACTGTGGCTCACTCCGAGCAGGATTCTATGCGGCAGCGGCGCCTGCTTGATAAGGACAAGCTGATCAGGGAACTCATCCCGCTGATGCAACAATTCAAAGAAGAGCAATTGTTCAAGACAAAGTTGGAGCAGCGGGTCACGGATCATTTTGTGCGCAAGAAACTCTTCATATTCGTGAAAACCCCCAAGACATTCGACGAACTCAATTACCAGCGCCGGCAGAGTTCCCTTGTCGAGCTTGACCGACTGCTGGAGGTCCATAATCGAACATTTGATCTGGCCCAACTGCAGTCGCTCAAGCTGACCGAGGAACTTGAAAAGACGCGCATTTACAGCGATGATAAGGTTCAGGTTTTCGAGCAACTGGTGCGAACGACTCTCCTCGCCAACGACAGCTTTACTCATCTAGCGGGCATGGTGAACGAGATCCTTACTGGCATGAGGCACTTTCGGGATGAGTTGTCCGAGCTGCGACTGGAGCTGCTCTACGCGCTACATCGCTTCGCCGAAATGCAGATTGTAAGTCTGTTATTATACCCTGACCCACTAAAAATGGCTAAAAAGGGTATACTGCATTTGTGCAAATGTATCAGCATCAACAGCCGAGTCGATCTAGCCTTGTCCGTCTGTCTGTCCGTCCGTCCGGATTTATGAACGCAAGGATCTCAAAACCTATAAGAGCTAGACACTTAATATGTTAGCTGTAGGTCCTCCTAGTGCCCGCACAGTACGAGTTTGTTTCCGATAATCGATAACTTGCCCCGTTTCAAGTAATCGATAAAAATCCATATTGAAATCTTGTTTTTTGAGCAAATCTCGTAAGTTATGAGAGCTAGAGTCACCAAACTCGACATGTAGCTTATTGATCAGTATATATATCAAGTATTTTTCATTTTATACCTATCGCCTGTCGGAAGAAGAGGGTTCAGGGTATCCCCTAGTCGGGAGTTCCCGACTAGAACCTTTTACTTGTTGTAGCTGGGCTCTCATTAATGTATGCCAACCGATAGAAATCCGAGGTCTTGGAGGATCTGGGCGATGGACTCAGAATGCAAGAGTATCTCAACAAGCAGTCCGATGTCCAAGTGCTGGGCACAAAAATCGCAGGTAAGTCAGCCAACTATTGCAACCACATTTCCACACACATATGCCCTGCAGAACGCGATGCTGAGCTGAATCGGCTGCATGGGAAAATCAACTTTGATATACATGCGTTGGCACATGTCAAGTGCAAGGAGCACATGTGCCGGCAACTTTACCTGGACATGATGCAGAAGCAGAGGGAATGCGAGCAATCGAGGCGCCACCATCGACAAGTCATTTACCAGTGCAAGCTGAAGCACAACCGAATTGTCAGGGAGCTGCACAAAATCCGCACCTCGGGCTCCCTGATGCTCTATCCCATCCTAATGGAGGACTACGACAGAACGGTGGAGCTCTTGCATCTGAAGCGGGCAGCCGTCGAGAAACTTCGCTGGGAGCACAGACGCTTGACCCTACGCATCAGTACGACCGAGTCCAAGTTGTCGGAGCGAAAGAGTACTACTCGATTTTCGGTCGCAACGAAGCTACTCGGACAACCTTTAATGGTTATAAATGGACTCAATATTACCCCAACAGCAATTTAGAGGCATTCTTTTTACGCTCGCTCAAATATTCATTAATTGTTCCGTTCATTTTTCCTCAGACGGCAAGATTTTCCCCTATAGCCTTTTTTTATTAAAGGACAATCTAGATCTAGACTAGATCCTTGCAACAAATAGATCCTAACAACAAATATTCATTAATTTTTTCGTTCATTTTTCCTCAGACGGCAAGATTTTCCCGTATAGCCTTTTTTTTATTAAAGGACAATCTCCTAACTAGAAACTAGAAACTAAAAAGTTTTTCTTATTTTCTGCTAAACAAATGTTTTCATTCATTCTGTTTCACAATGGATTTCAGTTGATTTTGTATGGAGAACTGCGATTTCCTGGCGTGGTGCGTCGTTAATTTTTCCTCAAGCGGGAAGATTTTCCAGTAAGGCCTTTCTTTTATTAAAGGACAATTTCCTATCTAGATTCGCCCAAGCTTGTTTCTTCTCTGCTGTTCAACAAATGTTTCCTTTAATTCTGTTCCATTTCGATTTCAGTTGATTTTGTATGGAGAACTGCGATTTCCTGGCGTGGAGTCTGTTCAATATCATAAGATTTTCCAGTAGGGCCTTCCTTTTATTAAAGGACAATCTCCTCCTATTTAGATCCGCCCAAACTTGTTTTGTTCTCTGCTGTTCCACAAATGTTACCTTTCATTCTGTTCCACAATGGATTTTAGTTGATTTTTATGGAGAACTGCAATTTCCTGGCGAGGCGCCTCGTTCATTTTTCCTCAAGCGGGAAGATTTTCCAGTAAGGTCTTTCTTTTATTAATGGACAATCTTCTATCTAGATCCCTCCAACTCGTTTCTTCGCTGATGTTCAACAAATGTTTCCTTTAATTCTGTTCCATTTAGTATGTGTATTCAAGAGCACAATGGATTTTAGTTGATTTTGTATGGAGAACTGTGATTTCCTAGCGTGGAATCTGTTCAATATCATAAGATTTTCCAGTAGGGCCTTCCTTTTATTAAAAGACAAACTCCTAACTAGATCCGCCCAAACTTGTTTCTCCTCTGCTGTTCCACAAATGTTACCTTTCATTCTGTTCCACAACGGATTTTAGTTGATTTTTATGGAGAACTGCAATTTCCTGGCGTGGCGCCTGTTCAATATCATAATAAGTGCCATTCTGCTAAATACATAATAACGATAGCAAAAGCTGTCATAGCCATTGCGAACAGACTTCCTGTCTCCCTCTCTCTCTCTCTCTCTCTCCCTCTCTCTCTCTTTCACTCTATATTTATTTTTTTTAGATATGTGGTTTGCAGCAAGGCAAGCGCACAGCGGGAAATGGTTCTGCCTTCGTGCATATAGAAAAGTCATGTTTTGCATCTTTTGGCAGCTGCCATATATCTTAGTACGGGCCATAACAAGACTAACAAACATTTGGATACATAGTCAACTGTACGCACACACACACTGGCCAGGGCACACACCTGCCTACACAGGTGGAAGAACATTGTCAGTGTATTAGTTCTGTGGACAGCTACAAAAACAACAGAGGGAGGGAGAGAGGGGGAGAGGGAGAGAGAGAGGCTGGCAGCTGCATGCAGATGAGCGGCAAGCAGGGGGAGTTCGGGGCAGCAATGTGGACGGCTTCTTGGTATTCACAATTCATGTTGCACTTAAACAACAAAACCAACAACAACAACAACAACCAGCTGGGAATGGGAATGGGAACGGGAAGCGGAACAAGAAGTGGCGAAAACTAATAGCAGAGAAGCCGGCGGCAGGCAGAGCCACAGCCAGAGCCACAGGCGGAGCCACAGCCGAGTTAAAGGCAAAGGTGCTGCTGCTGATGCTGCCCCCTAGACACCTCCTCCCTTCATCCCTCCCACACACACACACACACACACACACATACCCCCAGACCGCTGCCCGTTCTATTCTCGTCTGGTTTTTTTGGTACCTTGTTGTTTTTTTTTGTTTGCCAACATTTGAGCGCTCACGTGTGTTTGGCACGCATGTTGCAAGCGCTTATCGGCATCGTCGCTGCGTTTAAGGATAAAGGAGGAGAGGGAGAGGGAGCAAGAGTGAGTGGAGGGGGGGAAAGAAAGTGCCACTGACAGCGTCTGGTCGACGGTCGACGGGAATGCGCTGAGGTACTTACTTCACTTGGCTGCTAAGACGAAATGCCGTTGGCAACGAGTAAATTCGATTTTGCACTCGAGCCGCTTGCAGCTAATGCAGCCAACGACCTGCCACATCAGCCAAATGGCCACGCCCAATGGCAACGCCACCCCCCCCCCCCTCCCACCCTCTCTCTAACTCTTAACAGGCAGGCCCCAACGTTTTTATGTGCCGGCCGACCGAACTGGAAGAAATTGCTGCGAAAAAATGCTGAAACTAAAACTAAAGGCTAAAGGCTAAAGCTAATGTGCTCTACGGCAGCGAGGGCAGTTCAGTTTCTTCCGAAAAAGAATGGCCAAAAATAAGGGATATATTTATCTATTTTTTATTGCGGTTGCATTAATTTATACAATAATATATAATATTATAATATAATTTATATAATAATAATAATTTATAATATATATATATATATTTATATAATATACCTATAGCTAATAATAAAAGAATAGTAGGATAGATACAGACAAAAATTAGACAAAGATATCTATATATTTTGTATTGCGGTTTGGTTGCATCGATATCTTTTAAATAGTCAATTAAATTAATTATATACATTTTCAATAAATAAAGTGCCCGCGAGGGCAATTAAGTTTCTTTTGAACACTCGTCTGTAAGTCAGACAGCTTGGGATGGGAAGAAAAGGTGGAAAGAGAGACCCGAAAATAAGAAAGATATTTATCTTTTTTATGTTTTTTTTTGTTGCATCGATTTCTGCTAAATAGTTTATTAAATAACTAATTTACAATATACCCAATTATGTTTTTACACTGTTTTGATTTAACACGGCTTGTAAATAAATATTTTTTGATTTTTTCACACGATTTTAAAGCATTTAGCACGATTCAAAGTCAAATTTAAATTTTGCGAAATATGTTCATATCACAAACTTAGGGGAATTCCTTTCCTTGTGCATACAAGCAAATTTATTTGTCTGAAGCAATTTTTGTTTACTTTAAAAATTGAATAACCCATTCTTTTTGTTAACAACATAACTGTTTTACATCATTGTTTTTAGTTCCTGAACTTGTCACACATTTAATTTACATTACTTTTAAGCATCTCTTTTTTTCTTAAATAACTATTCTTGTGTAAATAAAAATTATATATGTGATTTAATCAAATAAACATGAATACTTGTACTTAAAAAAGTCCTTGTTTTTCACTCATTTTAATAGGTTTTAGAGAAAGGGAACCAATCACCTATATTTGCATACGATCAATGTCTTTTTTTACACGGTTTTTTATACTCGATTTTTCTGGAACCAAAAGAGAATCAGGTGTACATGCATTATCAATTAATTAAACTGCCTGCTGTCACCTGCAGCTAATAATAATTAATAAATTGCACAACTTTAAGCCAAATACATTACATGCCCTGTTCACAGAGCGTAAAGCGTTGAGATTGGTTTTGTGAAATATATTTTAAATATTTCACCTCGACACTTGTTCAACTTGAAAGTGAACCCTCGTCCAGCTGTTGGGTGGGTCTCCGTATTTGGGTTTGAGGCGTCAAAGTAAAAGCAATTTCAGGTACTCAGGAAAGGACGACAAACAATTTGCATATGCAATGCACGTGCGCATCTTCAATTTACAATTTGGATGCGGCTAAATACGTATCTATGCGATAGATCTATAAACCAATTTCCGCAGCCCAAGCAAAAACACATCCGATTCGTTCTGGCTGTTGTCCTTGTTATCCTTGTTGTTGTTGTTGTCTCGCCGCGCTCAATTAACACTGTCCTATTTTGGCGCATTTCCTTTTCATAGCAGTTTGACGGTGACGTTGCATAAATGTTTCCGCCATTTTGCGAATTATTATCGCACACACACACACGCACGCACACACAGGCTTACATGCGCTCTGATTAAGCAGCGCACAATTTGCTTTATTTTAAATATTTTATAAACAAATGCAACTATTTGGACGCATGCCGTCAACAGGCACGCAGCAGGCAGCGACCCGCTAACCAACTAGTCAACCATCCAACCAATCTTGAAACCAACCTTGCTACCAACCCGACCACACCATATCATACCATATCATGCCGTATTCAACCGACAACCCGCCAGCCAACCAACTAGGACGTCATCCGTTCCCTTCACCCTCGCTGCATGCCACTTAAAGCGAGTCGCAGTTTCCTAGTTCTATGTGCATGTGTGTGTGTGTGTGTGTGTGTGTGTTTGTGTGTTGGAACATTTTGAGTAATAAACTCATTTCATATGCTGACTGCTTTTTCATTTCAAACTTTTTGTTGCCAGTGTGTTTGGCTGTTGTGTTTCTTGTTAGCCAAGCCGAACCCGAGAACGAACTCATTGTTGTCCGGGGTCAGGGAAATGGCCCCAAATGATATACGAGCTCTCTCTCTCACTCTCCCCCTCTCTTTTTCTCTGTCTAGTTTGTAGTCAACTATTTTTGTTGCTGTTTTATTGGGTTGTTTTTGCCGGCCGGCTGCCTGCGGATTAGTTGCAAATTTTGCTCGGCTGCACCAAAAATATTATTAAATATGCATAGGTGAGCTGAGCTGCAGCTCAGTTGCCGTTAAATGTAGGTGAAACCGGCTGTCAAATGCCTGACACAACGATAATGAAATTTGCACAGGCCACGTCGCCAGCATACCCCCTGCTCCCCCCCCCCCCCCCCCCCGCCCTTTTTCTCACGCCCAACTAAACACGTTGAGTGACATTTTAATAAAGTGCTCACTTGTTCAATTAAATACCCCTCAGACTCGAATGCAACTGTGCCTTATATAAAAATGCAAAATAGACACACAGTCAGTCACTCGGACAGTCAGAGAGTCAAGACAGTCAGACAGTCGGACAGTCAGACAGTCAGTTAGTTAGTGTCTGGGTCTACACAAAAGCTTTTCTTCGTTTGCCACTTGATTGTTGTTTGCCCCAAGCTGAGAGAATGTCAGTCAAATCTTTAAAAAATATGCATAAATATGACTTGACGCGCTTTTAGGCAACAAAATTGATCAAAGTTAGAAGAATTTTAATCAAAAATTTGATAAAGCAATATACAACTCTTTAATATATAGAATTTTGATCAACAACCAAATATCTTGAAACTATAAGATTCAAAATAATAAAGAATTTTAATCAAAACTCTGAACAAGCTTATGCAAATTTGTAATATATAAAATCAACTTTTTGTTACCAGTTTTTCATATAATAAAGATTCAAAGTTTGTGAACGAAACATTTAAGAAAATGCTCATTAAAACTTCAAAAATATGTATAAAAATTCCAACTCGAAATTAATTTTTAAAGTATAAAAAAATAAGTATATTATTTTGTCATGTAACACATGAAAATTCGCTCACAACTTGCGCTTTTCTTTTGATTTTCTTAAACATATTAAACATACTATTTAATTTATTGCGCTTTATTGAATTATTTTGAGTTGGCTACTGAGTTTTTTGGCCGAGTTGCTGCTGATGTTTATCGTTTGCGACAGCGCAAAATTCAATTATCGCTAATTCAATTGGGGTTTTGGCTGTGTGTGTGTGTGTGTGTGTGTTGCGTGTGTGGCAAATTGAATCATTTAAGGTAAAGCTGCTTTATTATTTGCGCCCGTTTCTTTTTTGTTGTCCTCTTATTATTGTATTTATTTTATTGTTGTGGAATTACTGGCAAAACTTTGGCAGCCGTCAGAGCAGCAGCCCGTCAACTAAGTAAAGTGCAAAAGTTGGCATCGCAGAAAGTTTGTCATGGCTGCAGCGAATAATAATAAAAATGAGCAGCAGTCGCATAAAGTGCAGCAAATGCAAAAACTTGCG
Source organism: Drosophila lacicola (assembly GCA_035045355.1). Taxonomy (NCBI): domain Eukaryota; kingdom Metazoa; phylum Arthropoda; class Insecta; order Diptera; family Drosophilidae; genus Drosophila; species Drosophila lacicola. The sequence goes on from JAWNPB010000026.1 coordinate 49,744, forward strand.
CGCTGGACAGCAACAACACCTTCAGAGTTGTCTTTGCCACTTGAGCTCAAGTTGAAAATTGGAGTTGCAAACAGTCGGAAACTCGAGGCAATAAACAATAAAACACTAAATCAAGCGCATCGTCTATGGGTTGTACGATCTATTGTGAGAGTCAACTATGAAAATTGGCACATCAGGCGTTTTAAGCACAGCCCGTTTATATCGGACCGGGGTAAGCGATACGCCTGCATTATCCAGGCGACAAACAATTGAATCGCATTACAAGCCAAATAAATTTCACGGCAACTCGAACAGCTGCGCCAACTTCTCTCCCTCTCCCCCTCTCTCTCTATCTATCTGCAATAGCAAATAAATTTGGCTACACTTGTGAGGCATTCTCGAGGACTCAGCACATTGTGTTGCTTTTCCATTTCACTTAACTGTCTACAGAGTTCAGGTAAAACAACTAACACTAGTTGGCAGTTGCGTTTAATTATGTATACCTGTATGCAAGATTTGCAAGGAGTCGAAGGAGCAGAAGCTCCACAGTTAAATAAAGTTGGCAAATATTTAAAAAAAGGCGCACTTCTCTTAAATTTATAGCTTAACAAAAAAAAAGGGGGAAAAACCTTGTCGATTTGGCAAATATTTAAAACAAGGCGAACTTCGCTTAAATTTATAGCTTAACAAAAAAAAAGGGGGAAAAACCTTGTCGATTTGGCGAATTTGCGCAGAAAGCGATTTGTGAAACACAAGCGATTTTCATTGTCATCAGTTGAGAGAGAGAGAGAGAGAGGGAGAGCATGAGGATTTAAACAGCAATAGAACACTAAGTCAGGCATTTTATGCGCACGAGATTGAGTTTCATGTAGGAGAGACGGGTGAGAGGGGGGGAAGGTGGCGGGGTTCGAATTCGGGCGGCAACTTTGTCGGTTGCCTACTTTGCGGCGCATATTCTAATCACTCGAGTCACGCAAATGTCAATGTTGCTGTCAAAGTGTCAATGAAATGTTCAATGAAAATAAAACGAGCAAGAAATAAGAGCTGAGCAGTGTAGTGGGGCGGCTTTCCCTTTTGAGGTGTAGCGCAAACTTGTGCCAACAGGCAAAGAGACTTGCGGAAAGCAACAACTTTGCGCAACTTCCAGTTTCAGTCTTTTGGCTGACGGCGTTTGTTATTGAAAATGTGGCTTATATGGAAATGCCGTGGCAAAATGTTTTCCTTTTTCTTTTCTTTTCCTTGCTGCCTTCGTTTTTTTTCTTGTTATTTGTTTTATTAATAAGGCGCAAAAGCGCAAGCCAAGTGCCGCATTGTGCAGTCGACTGTGCCTCGATCTCATTGTCTTTCCTTTTCCGTCTCTCTCGCACACTGTCTCTCTCTCCCTCTCTCTCGGTGTGTGTGTGTGCGTGCGGAAGTCCTTTGGCGTGTGCCAGTTTATTTTCTATTCAGTTTTTTGCTTCGCTTGGCTCTCAATTAAATTTTATAGGCGACGCCGGGCCTTTAGGCTCAACGCCAAGTCCTCAACTATGGCCAACAAAAATTAATAGAGCAAAAAATGCAAACTCACTTTAACTACTCAGCAATTGCTAGAACAGTTCTATGATGATAATGAAATCGCTTTTAACAACTAACTATTATTATCGAAGAGCTCTATACTTAAGTGACTTAGTTCTTTCCATTTATACGACTTTATTTTGGATTGCAGTTGAATAACAAATGTCGGGTATACTTTAATTCTACTGCGTTCCTCAGAATAATGTTTCGGCTATATCGCATTTAACTGCATCGGAAAGTTAATTCATTTATTAATTAGTGGCCGTGTTATCGTATATAATTATTTTTTTAATGATTCTATTACTTTTTCTGGAGCTGTAAAAAAGTCCCATAGCCCTGAGAATTATATAAATATAAATACCACAAAGAACAAATTTTGTGTTCCCTAAGTTATTTTAGTAAAAATTGTTGTTTCTTTTGATACTTTATAAGAATACCATGGATAAACATAATTATAAGAGATGTGATTTATTTCAGACCGACTTTATGCAATAAAATAAATATAAGATTTGAATAAATTAAAAAAAAAATACAAATAATTTAATGGGCTTTTCTTGATAGACTGTGAGGCAGATAAAATATCGATAATCGAAAAATTAAAGCTATGTCGTGGACAGGTGCAGAACTGGATCAGCTGTCGGTCTCGGATCTCTCTAGACAGTCATGAGAATTGCTTATTTATTTAAAATATATTTTGACCTTTTCACAAATAAAATAAAATATGCAAGATAAGTTGCACAACTTTATTGATCCACACATGACTCGACTCTATTTGCCCCCACAAGCAGAGCTCATAATTTTAAACCTGTTTGCCACTAGCTCATGTTAATTGTCCTGAAGACAGCCTCCACTTCCGCAGTTTATGCCCATTTATTGGTAACCTGTGCATGTCTCGAGGACACACACGAGTGGAGGCTGGCTCTCGATGGAAATGTGCCACAATTTACACTGCCAGCAGAGCAGCCAAAATTTGACGCCTGATCAATAATATTGACTGAGCTGCTTGAAACAGTTGCGGCGCTCCAGAGGCATAGTGGGGGTTAAATAAAATTTGCATGCAGCAGAGCAGCGACAGGTAGAATGATGACGAAATTAAAGCAAAACAACGTGCTGCAGTCATGGATGATATAGTCATATATATAGAAGCCGCAGCGGGGCAAAAGCTAGACGCTTCATTGGGCCCAGGAGTATGTGCAGGTGTGTGCAGGCAGGTGTGTGTCTGGCTGGTTGCAAATTTGGGGGGAGGGGAAAATATATTCGAGCGCACGTAGGAAATTACAAACGGATGTAAATACATCAATTCCAAATGAAGAGCATGTGCACTCAATGCCACAAAATGGGCGAAATGGGTGGGCGTGGCAGTGCGAAGGCACACAAGCAAATCAAATAGCTACAATAAGCCCACACAAACAATTTAATATGCGTGGACAGCGCAGCCTGACAACAACTCTGACAACAGCTCTGACAACGACTCTGACAACGACTCTGACATGCACCTGAGATAAACTCTAACTGTGTGCGTGTGTGTGTGTGTGCGTGCTGCTGACTAGCATCGATTGCAATTAATTGTAAATGTCTTGCAGACAAAATTAACACATTGGGTTGCTCGTAAAATAAATTGAAGCCAATCGACGCTTGCCCCGAAGCCAAACTCGGCAAACTGCACGCCAATTGGCAACAATTTGCATGCCAAGTTCGGAAAGTTGCCAGAAACGCTTTCGGCTGCTATGCAAGAATTATGAATCTATAGTTAAGGGCAAAGGATAGTTGCCAAGGTGTAAATGAGAGCTAGAAATCGAAACCATTTAATTGGCATTCGACAAAGAGAACATGGAATAGAATGGGTTTGCCTCTTAATTGATAAGAATTGACGGCAAAAGCATTTTATTCTTTAAAAAAAATATTCAAAAAATAAAGCAAAAACATTTAGCTACAGAAATGTTCATCCACATGCAATGTCGAATGGAAATGAAAAATAATATTAGTTAAAGGCAGGAAAAATAACGCGTAGCTTTTTAATTACTACGGCAAATTAATTACGGAAAATGGCTGAGAGCGGGATGTGCGTGGTAATCACATCCTTAAACATCCTTAGTCGTAGCTGACTTATTTGCACTTATTTATTCATTTAGATGGCAATTAAAGCGTACGAAAATTAAATAGAAAACCATTTGGCTGCATTTCAAGCAGAATAAAATAACACAAACTTTAATTTGTATGAACGCGCGTCTGTCGGAACAATTTTTATTTAATTTTTTTCGTTTTTTTTTTTTGAATTTCTGCTGATTTTTTATTTTAGTTTGGCGCTGCCTTTATATCAAACTGCGAGCCGGGCGGCTGTGCAACGGCCATAAGTGCATAGCAGAGCGGAAAGTCGGACAGGAGAGGAGGGTGGGGGAGAGGGGGGGAGGGGGCCGCGGATTGTCGGGTGACTTGGGTCGACGGAGGCCGAGTCCATTCCATTTCCAACTAAATAAATAAAAAGTGAATTTTTAATTAAAAGTTAAGTGGCAACTCATTTAAATTAATGTTGACTCAAGCGTCATAGCAAAACATTTGGCGAGCGAAGGCGAACAGAGAGCGAAAAAAGTAAGAACCTTGCAGTCGCATGCAACCGAGTGGCTAATGCCCGTTAAAGCAAGTCCTTTGTTGATCTTAAGAGGAGCTCATCAGTGGCATTCACTTCGATTTCGGGCACTCTACCATTAAAACTAGGGAGGGGATAAGAATATTTGTAACTTCAATAGGGCCGAAAAATTAGCATCCATATAGACAGAAAGGATAACGAACATTGCACATAACCAATATACTCTTTTCACTTGGTGAGCGAGTATAAAAAGTGGACTGCGAGTGGTAGGCCAGGGGTTAGTTTTGGCGGGGACTCGACCCTTTCGCGCATGCAACCCTAAATAAGCATAATGCACTGCAGGACCTTGACTAGAAGCTGCGTAATGGAGCCATAGATGTTGCACAAAATTGCTCGTCACGTAATTATAACGGAATATAATGCTGGGAAGGAATATGGAAGAATAACTGGACAGTCTGACACAGTCCGGCGATAATCGTAATGGGCGAGCAAAGCAAACGCATAGAGAATGGCGAGTGAAGAAAATATAGATACAAGTAAAGCATACTTGACGAGTAAAAAAAAGCGACGAGTGAAATAAATCGGATGATTATAGCGTAAGCAACGAGTGCTATATGAGAGCTGACGAGACGAAAAGGGTCAGATGATTGAAGAGTAGCGACGAGCAAATTATACTTCACAAATAAAAAGGAAAAGCTAGCAGTAGGTTAAATGCAACGAGTTTAGCATAAGCAACGAGAACATCATAGGCTACAAGAGAATGTGCAGCGACAATAAAATAAGTAATAAGCACAGAGACGAGTAAAGCGGATGCAACAAATTGAAAGAACAAGTAAAGCATGCAGCGAGTGGAATTAATTGAACGAGTAGAGCCTTACATACGTGAACAGCATATGCGACTAATAGAGGACAACGAATGGTAGATGCAATGAATAGTAGATGCAATGAATGGCAGATACAACGAATGCTAAATGCAACAAATGGTAGAATGAAAGGACGAGTAAAGCATGCAGCGAGTGGAATTAATTGAACGAGTAGAGCCTTACCTACGGGAACAACGTATGCGACGAGTAACTGATAACTATTAATAAATGCAACGAATACTAGAATGAAAGGACGAGTAAAGCATGCAGCGAATGGAATTAACTGAAGCAGTATAGCCTTAGCTACGGTAGCAACGAATGCGACGAGTAACTGATAACTATTAATAAATGCAACGAATACTAGAATGAAAGGACAAGTAATGCATGCAGGGAGTGGAATTAATTGAACGAGTAGAGCCTTACCTACGTGAACAACGTATGCGACGAGTAACTGATAACGATTAATAAATGCAACGAATGGTAGATTAAAAGAACGAGTAAAGCATGCAACGAGTGGAATTAATTGAAGCAGTATAGCCTTGCCTACGCGAATGCGACGCGTAGCGGATAAGCCAGCAGTGGAATCCATTTGATAAATTGATCAATTTCTCTCTCAAAGTAAATTGACGCTCATAATTCCAGCATAGTAGTCTCTCAGATTTAAGTAGGTCATAAGCTAGAACAACAGTAGATATTGATTAGTGAACACTGTAGGCACATTACAAAATTATAACAATGGAAGACACAAGCGAATCGAGTTGCTCTGCACTCCACACAGCAGAGACGGACAGTGAACAGCAGACGCCGAGTCAGAGCGAGGCGAATGCGATGGACGCGACCGAGGAGCAGGAGGAGCTGGGCGAGCTGGGCTCGCAGGGGGAGCAGGACGAGAAGCCGATGTGCAGTGCCGACAGCCAGAAGAGCAAGAAGCGATTTACGGTCAAGAAATGGAATGCGGTGGCCATGTGGGCCTGGGGTAAGCCTTAAGTAGCTCAAAGCTGATTATTAAACAATTTCCGGTGGCCAACACGGCATTCCTTCTCCTCCTCCTTCTCCTCCTCCGACTCCTTCTCCACGTCTTAATATAGATATTGCTGTGGACACTTGCGCGATTTGCCGCAATTCCATAATGGATCTGTGCATCGAATGCCAGGCGGACCCGAATCAGAATTCCTTCGAGGAGTGCACCGTGGCCTGGGGCGTCTGCAACCACGCCTACCATTTCCATTGCATCTCACGCTGGCTCAAATCCCGCTCCGTCTGCCCGCTGGACAACCGCGAGTGGGAGTTCCAGAAGCTGGGCCGCTAGACGACCAACCGGGGCTCGGTGAGAGGCTCTCAAGTAATAAGAAATCGTTGCGCTGACTCGACGTCCTGAACTTTATCATTATTTTGTGTTAATTATGCATCTTTCGCCGGCTGCCGGTTCAGTTTTTTGGGGGCGTGGCATGGCGGCGCGTCTCAATGCCCAATTATCATTTGTGTGCTCGCAACTTTTGCGGGCACTTAATAAACGAGCAGGCTCCGGCTCCGGCTCCGGCTCCAGCTCCGGCTCTGCTGTGCAACTCAAAGTTTATCCGCAGTTTTTGGGTGCAGCTATCGAAGGGTAAAACTTATCAATTTTGCAGCGCTCGCCTTTCACGTTGGCAACCTTTGAACTTTGCGCAATAAGTTCGGCCGGGCGCGCATCTTGAGAGATTTTCAGTTTTAACAATTAGCTCAGAGATTCTATGAGAAGTGCGCTTTCCGGCCGCGGCCTCAACTGTCTGTATTAGCTGCGGTGCAAACACGCCAGATAATTAAATAGAATTACAGTTTAATTGTTGCCCAAGATACATCATCAATACGCCAGCCCCGCCCAGCCCAATCCCAGTCAATCGAGATGGGGCTGTCTGCTGTCAGTCGCTTCGCCCACCAAATAATTTCGCGCACAACAAATTGGCAGCTTTCCATTCAACTTGTCTAAAACTGTGCATGATCGCCCATCCCCCTTCATCCACCCCTTCATCCCTTCACCTCCCCCTCAAGTGGCGCCCTGCCATGCCACGCGCCAAGTTGCTTCATTTAATTTTTGCACGAAAATTAAGTTTGTTTTCCATTAAGTTAAATAATTACAAAATTATCCACCACTCAAAGGCTTTTCTCTCTGCTAAGTGTGTGTGTGTGTGTGTGTGTGTGTGCGTATTGCCAAATGTGTGTGTGTGTGTGTGTCTGCGTGTTTGTTTTTGCTGGAGTGGCAAACGCTGCTGCGACGAACCAGACTCGGCAGCTGCACTTTTCCGTGTAACTGACAATGATAGCTGCCTGGTTGACTGACTCCCCATCTGACCAGGGCTGCAAAGTCACCAAACTAACGAGGCAAATATTGAATATCTCCACATATAAAACTGTTTGTCCTGGCTGATTGACTGACTGACTGACTGACTGATTGACTGATTGACTGATTGAGTTTGGAAGCTGACATTTTTACCGTAGTTACCTTATGTGATGAAGGTGGACGTTAAGACGGGGATTCCGGGAAATTCCACCCGCATGTGTGGAAAAAGCGTGAAAAAGTTTGTATGAAACTTTTTCGTTTACTATCCGATCGGCCTCAAACTCATTTTCAAATATCTTCTTTGTACAAATTCATTTAAGGCGCATTTCACAATTTTCGAAAAATCCATTCCTCCTTGGTAGAAATGGAGGTAAAAGATTTGGTGGGTCACGTTTTGTGTTCAATTTATTTCCAAAGGTTTATAGGAAAAATCATTTGATACGCCTTTCACACTTTTCACAGAATCTAAGCTTCCTCTGTGGCAAATACGATTCAAAGATTTTTGGGCTAAATCTTGAGTTTTGTCCAATTTGCATTTAACTTATTTATTTAACTTTTAAGACTCTACATAAGAACTTAATGAATACGTTTTCCAGCGATTTGGGGAATTCCACCCACAAAAGTGGTAAATTAGCGAAAAACGTTTGTATGAACGTTTTTCGTTTAACATCCGATCGGCTTCAAAATCATTTTTAAAGATCTTTGTAAGGTTTTATTTGATACTTATTGGATGGAAAATGAGAGTCAAAGGTTTAACAAACGAAAGTTTATTCTTGAGCTTCAAGATTCTCAACGCAAAACTAACAAGAGCGGAAGTCGTTGATTGCAACACTTGGTTCTATTCTTGGTTATTCGATGCACTCAAAACATATTTTTTAATAGAAGTGGACATCAAGATGGGTAGATTTCGATTTTCCACGGGCGTCTACCTAGTGAAAAGGTAATTTCTAAAATCTTAAGCACAAGTAGTTCCACGGGCAAGGTTTGTTATTTATATTAAGACAATATATATTTATTTATTATTATTGCTGACAGTTGCCGAATTTGAAACCCTCGAATTTACACTCATAAGCACAACATATAGACGCTTACTTCTCTATGGTTACCTTGACTTTTATACCTTCCTTTGGATGTCGCCCGTCCTAAGGATCACTTTTGACCCAATTGGAAACTTCCTTGAACTAAGGGTTGATCATCATCAGCACAAACTATTTTGTAGACATAGATAAGTAGAAATTAAATTTAATTTTTAGCTTTTAATTCAGACTAATTACCTTTGGAAATTATTTTGCATGCATTTAGCTTCTCGCTTGAGAACTATTCGTTTGGCAGCCCTGGCTTGCACGCCTGTTGGTTCTGGATAAAGTTTTGCTTAAACGCTGCTTTTGGCCTGAACCAAGGCTCATTATCTTTTCATTCGGTTTTTCTTTTTGGCTCTTTTCTGCATTTGTCTGTCTGTCTGTGCGCTGTACGGCAATTCTTTTCTTTAACGCTTCGCTAATCAAATTCAACATTTTTCCGTTTTAATTTGACAATTCGAAAACAGGCCAGCCGTGGGGGCGGCTTCGGTGGGAGCTGACAACAGCTGTGCGTTGTCAATTGGAAAATGATAAAGTGTCTAACATATAGGAAAAGAATGGAAATTGGCATTGCGAATGTAACTGACTAACTGTTAATGGCAACGGGCTGCTTCAGTTGCGAGTGCGAAGCTTGTTACTCAATCACTTTTCTCAGATCCTCTTGACACTTGTCCTTGGAGCTGACCTGCAGTGCGCAACTCGCAACTCGCCACTAAATGCATTGCAATTAGCGCAAATTATCCGTGTCCAGTTGCAGCAATTGTCTGCAGCTTGATTGAATTTACTTGGCAAGCGCGTGACTTGCGTCCAGGCGACGTGCAGGGTATGCCATATTAAGTATACGCCATGCCACATCAAGTATACGCACCGCCACCCAAGCATTCCCAGGTCTTATTTGCCGAAATGTGTTCATTCGTGCTGCTTTAAGCTTGTTTGAGACCGAATTTAAAGTGTAATATTTAAGCATATTTTGTTTTAATTATGACGAGCCGTTTTTTGCGTCTGTGACTCGGCTTTTTGCTTATAATTTATGCCGGCCTTTCATATGTGGCCCTCTTGGCTCACTTATCAGCTGCCTTGCAGGCGACTTGCAGCGGGACTGTTGGATGTCAATATAATTTAGGCAAATGTATGCAACTTTATACTATATACATATACGGCAGCTCTGTGCCTGTGCCTGATACATTTAACTTTGGCAATTTTTAATCACAAAACTTTGCCGTAATGGTTCGGTCGGTCGGCTCAATCTCGGCGCGTCTGAGCACAGACGAGGAGGCATTTGCATATTTCTAATTCCAAAGTTGTAATTAGTATAATTTTACAGCTCTAATTGGATGATGATTTGCGCCAACTTCATTTAGTCCGTTGCGTCGTAGTATATGCACATGCATCAGAAGGCCAGGCCGTAACCTTCATTTAGATCCGGGCCAAAAGTGAAAGTCATTAACATAAGTTTGTAATTACAGAGTCCACGGCATAGACTCATATCTGTGTGTCTCCCCCTTATCGTCTAGCTGGGCTTATGTCATAAAATTGCCAGCTGTCTCGAGTAAATGCTGACTGACTTGCACATATGGCTGATACCTTGAGAGGCTTAAGGCAAAAGTCAGCCAAGCAGGCGGACACTTCTCTAGGCTGTCAGAAATGTGCAAATTTTCCTTCCAAGCATCATTCAAGATAAAACATTTTGCATGACTTCCAGTCGCACAATTTCTATCCAAACTTGACCGACTTCTGGACTACAAATGTATTTTTTAAAGCATGGTACATTTTCCTTTTTCCTGCTCTGCTCAAACATGAATTTTGAAATATTATCTTAAATTGATTGCTTTTACCAAACTTGGTCTATCGATACCAATTTTCTTTTTGCTACATTTACTAGATTTTTTCCTTTTTTTTTTAATTTAATATAAATATGCGAGAGTCGGATGAGATTTACCTTGCCTAAGCTTTGCTTTGGGCGGGTAACAAAATTTTAACAATTTTTCTAAATTAATTTTTAATGCATTTTTAAAAGTTTGTGTTTGATTATTATTTTGCTCTACTTTCCTTTCAAAAATATCTTGCATACTGCGAGAATATTTTCAAAGCAAAAAGGCAAATAAAAATGTGCTCAATCTTTTGCAAGCATCGCCCAATATCATGTGAGTCGACCAAATGCAAAGCCTAAAAATAAATACGACAAAATCCCAGTGCACATGCACACAGTCAAGCAAACATGCACATACATCACATACATCACATACACTACAATGGGCATTGAGCTGAGTTTTGAAGTCATTTTGAATGTTTTTGATTTCACTGATTTGTTTATTTATGCATAAAGCATGCAATTTTTGCCTTTTACGCGAGCATCAGCAGAAAGAGAGAGAGAGATTGTAAGGGGGCGGCGGTTCGTACGGGCCAACCCATCGACTATTCTTTGTATACCCTTGCAGAGGGTATTATAATTTTGTCGTGAAATGTGTAACGCATAGAAGGAGACATCTTCGACCTTATGAAGTATATATATTCATAATCGGTATCAACAGCCGAGTCGATATAGCCATGTCTGTCCGTCCGTCTGTCTGTTTAAATGCGAACAATGTCTCTCAGTTTTAAAGCCATCTTTATGAAGTACATATAGCGGAACCGGATCGGACCACTATATTATATAGCTGTCATAGGAACGATCAGTTGAAAAGTAGGTTCTTGTATGAAGAACATTTTTGTTTATAAAGATATCTTGGTCAAACTCGGCATTTATTAGTTTCGCTATGCTCCCCAAATATTTGCAAAATCCTATCAACATCGGGCCCCTATATCATATAGCTGCCATAGGAACGATAAGTCGAAAATTAAGTTGTTGTATGAAAAAGTTTTTTTTTTTTGAAGTTATCTTAACCAAACTGGGCATTTATTAGTTTGGCTATGCTCCTCACATAGATGCAAAATCCCATCAACATTGGGCCACTATATCATATAGCTGCCATAGGAACGATAGGTCGAAAATGAAGTTGTTGTATGAAAAAGTTTTTTGTTTTTCAAGTTATCTTAACCAAACTGGGCATTTATAAGTTCCACTATGTTCCCTACATTTATGAAAAATCTTATTTACATCGGACTACTATATCATATAGCTTCCATGGGAACAATCGGTCAAAGTTGTATGAAAAACTTTTTGTTTTTCAAGATATCTTAATCATAATCGGCAGTTACTATTGGCCCTCCACTTTTTAAATACGGGCAAAGCACTATGAGCATTATGAAAAGGATGGATTTGCAAGGGTATTAAATCTTGGGCGTGCCGAAGATAGCCCTTCTTTCTCATATTTTTTTTGTGCTGAAAGTTTTGCTGCTGTTGCTGTTGTTGGGGGTACTTGGAGCGGGGCTGAGAACTTTAGCTGGGCCAGAAAACTTAGATATTCCATGCGAATGCACTCACACGCAATGTGCAGTGCTCTCTCTCTCTCTCTCTCTCTCTCTCTCTCTGTGCGAGTGAGTTTCGCAAACAAATCAAAATCAAAAATCGTGTGTGAATGCGACTTTCAGTCGTAAACATGGCTGCCATTGCCATTGCCGCAGCAGAAACGGAAACGGAAGTTGCACAAAACGATTTCATTTGCGCCGAACAACTTTTGATATGCAGTTGCCAGGGCTCAGTCTGTCCCTTTGTTGGTCCGTCCGTCCGTCCGTCTGGCTGGCTGGCTGCTGGCTGGCTGGCATTGTTTGCATTGACACGGATCGGCTATCGACTGGCAGCTTGACTGGGCCCCTAAGGCTGCGCTGTGCAACTTGTAGCGCTTTAAAAACCCATAAACTGAAGGTAAAGCAGAAAGAAATATATATATATATATATAATAAGTATACGCAGAGCCACAGAGCCACAGACAGAACGTTGACACACACGCAATATACTCGGATTTTGCAATTTTATTTTGCAATATATTCGCTTTCAAGTGATGCGCCCGGACCCGGAGTCGCTGGCAGCGTCTCGTAAGAATTGCTAATAACCAATTTCGATTCAATTCAAGTGTCAGCACAAGACGACAAAGATGATGGCTGCGCACCAAGGAGTCCAACGGAGACCGGCCACAATCCGCACGGGAAGCACAGCCAATTGAGTATTAATGGTCAGACTGCCGGCTGCTGCTGCTGATGCCAGCAAGTTCCCAGCCCCAGAATTATGGCGGACAGACACAGACAAGGACACAAGCCGGAGCTGGAGCTGGAGCGGGGGCGCATTTGAAAGTAAAATCGAACATATTAGAAAAATGTTCGAGGCCGACAGACGCTTCCTGCCTCGCTGCGACTTGATTCGAAGGCCGTTTCCCTCGGCTTCGGTTCAGTTCGGTTCACTTCGCTGCCAGATCAACGATGATATATGAGATTAGCTCAAGTGGCGCTCGGTATGGCAGCACGCCAAGGCGACACTTTCCTCCCATACACAAACTGTCCGATTTTATATTAATGATAAATTAAATTGTTCATTGACTTGAATAATTTTGTGCGTTGTCCTCTTGGGCTCGCAGCACACATAGTTTTTCCCCCAACTTTCCTCACATTTTTCTCCGTATTTTATTGCTGTTGTCTTTTTCGCATGATGAATTGATGAATTCCAGCCCAGAGTGTTAAATTATGCAACTCTATTATATGCGCATTACTTAATAATTGATGGCTAGGTACAGACGAAGATGGGGGATTAAAAAGGCGCAGCTCAGATGACAGATTGTGGGTCAGATTCCACAGCTCGTGGGATTGCTTACGAGCTAGAAATAAATGCGTAAATAATGTACTTGTAGATTAATTATTAACACGATGTAAATGTTATATTGCTAAAGCATTAACAGAACATTTAAGTATGCCAAAGAAAGGGGATGTTATTGCAGTTCAATTATTTAACTATTTCATAGTTGGTGGCAACTATTTTGAAAGGACCGAAATTTTGCAAAGTATGAGGATGCGAGCGACTTGAGCTGAATCCGAGTTGGAGGAGGAGGACGTCGCCAGCGAACCGACAAAACAAAACAATTTACAGATTTTAACAAAAATTTTAATTAAACAAATTTTGTGTGGAGAGGAAGTTGCTGTAATGTGCCTCCCCGCTGCCGAACAGAAAGCTGGGCTGAAACTTTGCGCAGGGTCTGCGACTTCCTTGGTAGTAGGAAGTTGGCACGAGCGGAGTTCCCAGAGCCCAATTCACTTTTTGCACCATAAGTTGTGCCCAAAATAGCAGAAAACTTGCCACCGATAATATAAAAATGAAGCAACAAAATAATAAAGCACAAGGCCCCCGCTTGAAATGCTGTAGGAAATGTGCAAAAACTTTTCCGTACCAAAAACTATGCAGCACACAAACCCAGCCCCCCGTCCCGCTCACAGTTTTGTACAAAATGTTGCTTGACCCGGCGCTTGAAGCTGATTTTGGTCCCATTCTGAGCATAAATCTGAGAGCACAGGCAGCTCGAGCATTTGAATGTCACCATTCGACCAGGCCAAACACTGGCTGACAGTCGACAGTCGACAGTCGGAACGTCTGTCTAGACTGCAAGCCATGCGCTTTACTTATAAAGTTGTCTTATGCGCCCCTAAAACCAATGTCTGACTACCACTTAAGCGAGCTAAACGTATAAATCTTGCAATGCTTGGTATTTTACAGCAACAACAGCAACAACAGCAACGACAACAATGCTCGATTTTATTGCCAAACCTCAGACGTTGCGTATACGTAACGTAAGCCAAGCTGCCGCTGCCGTTGCCACAAATGCTACAGCTGCCATGCATTGTGGCCTGAGGGCAGTAAAGCTGGGTATGCTCGCAGTTTGACTTTGACAGCATCGAGCGAGGCGAGCCCCAACTGAATGCTGGGGCGGTTCGACTTTGAGTAACAATTTGGACAAGCAATTTTGACTTTAAGTTTGTCACATGCTGCAGTCGCTGTAAGCTGGCGACATTTGGCTCAAATACTTGCAAACTTTTGCCAGCTATTTCGATTCTTCAGCCCCCCCAAATGTATGCAACGAAAGTGACGTGAATTTGCTGCAGTTAAATCAAACTCGAAGTAGTTTCGAGATTGATTTGGTGGTGCATTTGGTGAATTAATTATTATTGTTATCCGGATTAGATATATATTATGATATTCATTTTATAACAAGTAAGAGGCTCTAATCGGGAGTTACCGACTTTAGCAATAAGAAAACAAAATTAACAAAAAAAAAAAAAACAGTTCACCCAATAGGACTCGAACTTGCAGCCGCTTCTACTTAACCAACAATTTCTTAGGGAGAAAAAAAAAGATTACAATAGTAGCGTGGAAAAAAATACACTAGCAATTGCAATGCTGTTGATAGAATTCAAAGAAGATGCGAATGAATGTGTGTGTGTACATATATACAGAAATTCTTTCAATTTGCGTTAGCTGCCGCAAACACGTGGGCAGCCACAACACATTTTCCTTAATAACTTCTGTGTTTCTTAACCGATCTGGATGAAATTTTTAGCAGTAGATCATATTGTATTATAGAATATTTGTATTGTTTAAAAACAAGTCAATTGCATTAAAATTGTGGCTGAAATCGGTGGGCAATACAAATTTGATTGGACAACTTGATTTATATCTATAGGGTGGTAGCGGGGAGGTGGCGACATCTATAAAATGAAAGATACTTGATATATATGTACTATTCTAGAAGCTACATTTCAAGTTTGGTGACTCAAAAAACATTATTTCGATACGGGGCTATCGATTATCGGAAACAAACTCGTATTGCGCGGGTATTAGTAGGACCTACATTTAATTTCAAGTCTAGCTCTTATAGGCTCCAAGTTTCTTACGTTCATACATACAAACGGACGGACGGACATTTTCAAACAATTATTACGAATTTAATAATCAGTTGAGCTAAGAGTAGTTTGGGGCTAGCTGGGAGCTGCTTTCAATGTAGAGCTATAATTTTCCTAAAAGTAATGTCCAGCCCGAAAAGACGGCCAAAAAAGACTTGACAGATTGTCGCACCTTTTCATTTGTTATCATACTTACCTCAAGCATGCATTTGTTTTTGGTATTTGGAGCGTGTCCCCAGCGCCATAATTAGAAATGAAAAGTGAAAAATATATTTCCACTTACACACCACACAAACAGAGCTGACAATAGGTCGACAACCCACCTGGCCATTATTTATGTTAATTGTTCAAGCTGAAGCTGAGGCGACGTTCATCATGTCTCCCGTTTGCCACAGTTGTTGTCGCTGTTGTTATTCTTGTTGTTGTTGTTGTTGTTGGTGGGTCACATGTGACAGAAGCAGCTCAAAAACGCAATGTGAGCTCGGACTGGGGCGTTCTGTGTGTGCTGCTGCTGGTGTGCTTCATTATTAGGCTAATGGCTGCCCCATGGGCATTCAGTGCTTTTGTCTGGCAAAATGCTTTTGTCCCCGTTGTTGTTGCAAATATGCGAGGGCTGGCTGCCGGGCTAACTGCCAAAGCCACGCACAAAACGCATCGAGACGCCATAATTGCAGCCAGTTGCCAGTTGTATTCAGACTTCTCTCCGTGTGTGTGTGCGTGAGTGTGTGTGTGTGGGCGCAAGTGCGTTAAGTGCAATAACAGCAATTGCGCTGACAGGCAAAGCAAAAGCAAAATGGGACACACTCAGCGGCAGCAGCAGTTGAAGAGCAGTTTATATTTAGACTAGCTCGCACTAAAACCGACTGACTGAAAGACTGACTGACTGACAGACAGACTGACTGACTGACTGACTGACTGACTGACTGACTGACTGACTGACTGACACGCCTCGCTGCTGCCTCCTGTCTGGCCCTTGGCTGTGGCTGTAACAAATAAATTTTATCTGAGTCGACTTGACATGATGCCAATTGAGCGCGCGCCTCGTCAAGCCTAACCACGCCTCGCACTGCATTCCTTATGTGAACAGGGTCAATTTGAGCGCAAGTGTCCCGAGAGTCGAAGCCATGCAGAGCTAAAAGTCGAGTCTTAAATGCTAACAAACCGGCTAATGAAGATATTCTGCATGGGCTAAAACAAATGAGTTGAGTGTTATTTAATTTAAAGTAACAGAAAAAAAACCTTTTCGCCTTTAGTTGTTAACGAGAGACTCGATGCCCGGATTCATCCTGCAATATATTTAATGTTATTTAAGTTTATCAGAAGTGTGCACTTTTCTCACGTGCGTGCTTGCATTTGAAGTACATCTCTCCTCGAGACACTCACAGCAAATATGAGAGGCCCAAGTAAAACTTAATATAATGCAAGAATGCGGGACGATTGCCCGCAAGATTATATGCAACTGCGGATAGTTCGATCAGCCAGTCCATGATCGCATTTATTAATTGATAGATTGTAAATCTGAAAAAAATTAATGAAAATAGATGGAGATAATTAGAGAACTTACCTAATCGTATTTTTGACATTATGTTCAGCAAATTTCTGCTTTGATATATTACCACAACATTATTTATTGCGCGAATTAAAATGTTGTTATCCGCATTTGCCATAGAAATAAATTTCCATTGAACATATTTTATGTGTAAATATTTTATAATATATTTCTAAATCTTCGAAGATGTTTTAATTGTAGTTATGAATAAACTCTTGAAGAGAATAGAGAAAAAGCCGAGTGATGGCCGTCTGTCTCTTTCCATGTTTTCTTTTTTTTGTTCTAAATAAATAAATATTTTATGTGTAATTATTTTATAAAATAAATCTTACCTTCACACAATCTTCGAAGATGTTTTAATTGTATTTATGAATAAACTCTTGAAGAGAGTATCATAATTTTGATATGAAATGTGTAACAAAAGCCGACTGATGTATTTTTCCTTGCAAATTAGCTTCTTGCATTAAATTTAAGCAAATAATTTTGTTCTATAATAAATCAATAAACTCTTGAAATCTTAAATTGAACATGCCTTTTTCTCTGCTCTTGTCTAGAGCAACTTTCGATTGCCTTTCTTTAACACAAATAAATAAATATACTTTTAATTTTTAAACTTAATAACTCGGGAGCTTACATTACAGAAATTCCCTATATGTGTCTTAGTGGTGAACAGAGTTCAACAATTATGAGAAATGTTGCCTTTCTCGCGCAAGATGGAGAAGTCTCTGCTGCTGCTGCTGCTTCGCTGTTTGGCTGTGATTTATGGTGCCTCAACTTAACACCGCAGAAATCTGTGCGGCTGTGTCAATTTGTTTTGCGTGCGGCGCCCAAGGAAAGGGCCACGACGCACGCATCCAGCTAAAAACTGGGCCAAGTGAATAATTAAGCGGTTTATAAACATTTGTCTCAGCCAGCCAGCCAGCCAGCCAGTCGGCCAGAAGGAAACGCACACAGCAGCAGAAGACGACGGCTGGGCAAACAAAGTTCTTAGCTATCAGCCAGGAGCTGAGTAGGCTAACACGGCTACGCATTATTTATGCCAGCTGCTGTTGGCCAGAAAGGCCGGAGACCAGGCCGGGGCCCAGCAGTTGGCCAACTTAAAGTTAACGCTAATTTGCGTGGCCCTTCAAGTTGGCTCAGAAACTGCAACTATTTATTTTTAATCGCATGCTCCAATTGCAAAAACAATTTAAAATCAACTCGCTCGTTAAGTGAAGCGGCAGAGCCAAAGCCAATGGCTGCAGTTGAGAACCTACCCCCCGACCCTTTGCTGCTGCTGCTGCTGCATTTTCGACAAGTGCTTTTAACATTAAATATTCATTTACAGCATTAAGGGCACTCGAAGTCACGCGTTAACGGGCCAAAAAACGCCAGGCAGGGCAGCAGGGGGCCAGGTTGTTTGCGGGGTTGAGGTGGGCCAGCAGCCAACTGAGAACGTGGCGCATCAAGCAAAACGGACACGGGCGCGCATTAAGTGAATATATTCCTCGCCCAAAAAGTAACCAAAAAAAAAACAAAAAAAAAAACCAAAAAACAACAAACTTGCCCACCTGCAGCGGCCAGCAGGTGTTGCCCCACAAAAGTAGTTGTTGCTGCTGTTCTTGGCCCTCTCGTGGAACATTTTGGTTTTGTTTCATCGTTTCCATCGTTTCACGACCAAAAGCTTTGCAACCACAAGAGAGAGCAGTCGAGTTGAGAGCACAGCAAGAGAGCGAGAAAGAGAGAGCAGCAAAGAGATTGCATCAACTTTATCTATTTCTCACTATGATGAGAGCATTTTGTTAGTGCTTCGGTTTTGATAGCCTAGTAGGCTCTCCTTTCTAGGACTTTGCCAGCGATGGACTTGTCCTGGCTTTTAGTGTCAAATGTTCCCTGTTGCCACTCGCAACGTGGCCAACACCGCAAATGATGGTCTAATGCAACTGACCAGCCCTGCACGCTGCTTGATAATATCATATTGTCTTTAAGCATTGCTAATATTCAATACAATCCAGCCTCTTATATTTTTTATATATATTTATATTAATATGTATTTTTTTATATTTTATATATAAATATTTACTAGCATTTGCCGAAGCGACATTGCTTTTTTTAGGTCGGTTAAATTTTGACCACGCATCCGAAAAATCCTCTGCTCCCTTTCCCCACATCTTCCAAGCATCCCTTTACAATTTTCTATTTAACAAACTAATAAAAATTTCATTATTAATACCATAAAAGTAGTAAAAGTATTAATAAGTAATCGATTCAAATGAATTGTGAAATTCTTGTCAACTTCAAAAATATCAAAGACAGCTTTTTTGCCCAATACGAATCTAAAAATTCGCCATACTTTATTCCCCAAGCTAGCTTTTAATTGCCAATGCATTACCAATGAAATTGTTGTTATGAAATGTCCACTGAGAACTTGGCCGGGTTCTTTACATCGGGCAGCTGCAACACGTTCCAAGGACCCTTTGTCCCTGTTACGTTCCAATTATCAAACTAGGTGAATGCTAGTTATTATTAATTAATTATTAATTTATTATTCATTTATTAGTTTTCCTCAAATAAATAGGCTCGCCAGAATTGCCTAAAGAAAACGCTTGTGCTGATGGTAAAAAATAGATTGTAATTGTGGATAGAAGGATCGATAGATCAGGCAAAGATAGAATTATATAAAATCATAAATAAAACATTATTAAAAACCTTTCAACAATCCAATTGTCTTTTAATTAGGGTTAACTTTGAGGAAAGGCTCTGCTTTGTTTACTCCGATTTATATTTATATATTCTACGCACATGATTTGTGTGTTTTAATTATAATTAAAGTTGACGGGGCATAGGCTGGCTTTGGCTTTGATTATCGACAGACACTTGCACTTGTTAATTATTACTTTGTTTATTTTTACCTGGTATTTATAGGTGCTGCTTGTATTTTAATCAACACACAGCTATTTTTGTTAGTTAATGAGAGTCGGAGTCGGTCGTTGTTAACATCTAATTTCACACCCCGAACGCATTTATGCACAATTAAGCACAAAATGAATTATATTTTATATATGTGTGCTCGGTACTTGGTAATTGGGACTAGGAACTGCGCTACATATGACAATTATGCTACCGAAATTTGTACGCGTGGAGCCCAAAAACATTTGCAGCTTTGTGTAATGATTAATGATTGTGTGCGACAGTGTGTGTGTGTGTGTGTGTGTGTGTGTGTGTGCGTGTGTGTCACAGTTGACTTCACAGTTGACATCATAATGTGGCCATTGCTGTCAGGACGCGTTGACAGCTGGGGGCATTGTGACCAGCCCCTCTCTCCGGCTACCGTAAAAGGTCAAAGGCTGCAGGTCGAAATCAAAGACGTCTCAGATTAATTAAACCAATTTAATTAAGCCTCGTGTTCGCATTCGGAATTTAAGCCAAAATCAATGCTCTCGAACATTTTGGCAGCTTTGCCGAATGCTAACAAAAAGTCGAGCACAAATCTAAGTAAAACTGCGCGGCGCTTGGAAATTTATATGCAAGCCGCATGTTACCGCCTCGTGGCACATGTTGCCAAACATTTGCCTCGACAAGCGCCCACACACACACACGCACACACACATACGCAAACACACACACACATTGGGGTGTGCATTTATGGCGAGAGCCCAACACATTGGCAAACATAAAATTTAAACATGCATAGGCCAAAAATACAACACAGCATACAATACAAACACATAAACAAACACAGAGTAAAGTACAAGCAAGAATATGGAAAGAAAACATTAAAGTGTAGCCGAAGTTGAAATACGCTTTCGAGACGAATGGTTTGGTTGCTTTTAACAGGGGAAAATAAAAGGGAAAAGGGAAGAATAAAATAGCAATTAAATTATATTATTAATACTTTCATTAGCAATGATAATAATAATGATAATACAGGTAAAAAGAACTTAAATACAAAAAAATGGTATAAATAAAAAATGCAAATTATGGATTTAAAATAAATACTCTTATAAATAGGAAGTAATAATATAATATATAATATAATATTTCATATAACATTAAAGTGATAAATTATATTTACTCTCCCTCTCTCTCTCACTTTTATAAAATAGTTGTAGGTATATCAATATAAGCAATTCTCTAGACAAAAGAAAGATCTGAAAGATGAAAAAAAGGCATGAAAATAATTTATAAGACAATTCCTGCTGCAGCGCAAGTTCTATCTTGGGAGTTTTTCGCCTTGTTTAGCCAAGTACATTTATGTTTTCATCGATTGGGTTTTGTGACCTTAGGGTATACCAGGCAGCCGATGCCTTTTGT
The DNA here is from genome assembly GCA_035045355.1 of Drosophila lacicola. Classification (NCBI taxonomy): domain Eukaryota; kingdom Metazoa; phylum Arthropoda; class Insecta; order Diptera; family Drosophilidae; genus Drosophila; species Drosophila lacicola. Next base: position 70,787 of record JAWNPB010000026.1, read on the forward strand.
TTGCTTAGCTGCCGATTGCATGGGCTGCTAAGCAGCTTAAGTAGCAACACACACACACACACACACACACACACACACAGACTTGGTCTATATACATATGTCTTCATGCATGTATGCGCCGCATATTTGCATATTTGCGTGTCGCTTAAAATATTTGCGCTCTTGGTGCGCCTGATTATGGCGCTTAAAGAAACACTTAAAAAGCCAACCAGATACAACAACAACTCCGAAAGGAGCCCAAAAAACAAAAACAAGTTGAACTGCGGCAGGCAGCCAGGCAAGTGCCAAGCGCAATTGGGGTTAATATCCTAGCTACGAAATATTCTCACAAGCAGTGAGAAGAGCAGGAGAGAAGCACAAAGACATGGAGAGCGAGAGAGAGAGAGGGGAGAGACATTATTTGAATTATTTATGGTTAAGTTTATGGCAAAATTTTTGACTTGAATTTATTTTTTGAGGCGCGCGCGCTGCTTAGAAAAATTTCTCAACGTTTGTTTTGTGCTCGACGAGTGTCATGAAAAATACGCAAAAATTAATAAAAAGTTGTTGCATAATAAGCAGTTACTAGGCTCGAGTTGTCGTTGTTTTCGTTGTTGTTGTTGCTGTTGCTTTAGCCTCGCGTGCCGGCCAAATTAAAAGCCAACAATGTCTGCGAACAGGCGGCAAATGAAGCAAAACTACGACGTGCTGTTATTTGTGCGCCAGGAGCCCGGGAGAGATTTTTGTCGCCTTGCGCCAGGGGCCATAAATTCGCTCAGGTTGGCGCATTTTTTCGCTCCAGCAGCGCATAGATATCCGCCTCTGTCTCTCTGTGTGTGTGCACATTGACATTTACAAAGTGAGAATTTAATTAAACTTAATGAAAGTGCATGAACATCGCTGCCGGTAGACAACCCTGGCAGCGGGCCAGCAATGGCCTGGCAACACTTTTCGGCCATTGCCGTTCCTGTTTACGGCTTCCCTGAGTTGGCCATTAGCGCGCGCAGAGCCCATCAAAGCGCCGCGCGATAAGCGAATACTTCGCTGCCAAAGCGAACTCCAAGTACGTAACACACTGCGTATGCTTAACAAACGAATCGAAATGGAAAATCGGCCACGAAAATCGAAGCGACGCCTGACCCACATTTACGCACTCGCTGCAATGTGCCTCCGTTTTTCTCCCTCCAACATCCCTTTTGTTACCTTATTTAGTTGGCGCAGCCAGTCAGGCATTATATACAATGTTGGCGCACGCTGCGTATGATTAATTTAAGCAGCAGCATTGCAAGAGGGCAGAGGGACTGGAGGTGACTCGCTTTGGCTGCTGTGGCATTTTCTGGTCGATAAATTTAATTTACACAAATTAGTCGCGCGTAGTCGTAAAAACGCAATCGAAGCGCCGGACACAAAGCACAGGACAAAAGTTCAGCATTAAAACAAAAAGCTAATTAATTAAAACACCTCGCCGGCAGCGTTCTCTCTTGGTCAACTGAATGTCGCCAATGCTGGTGTGCGAGTGTGAGTGTGTGTGTGAGAGTTGGTGTGCGACTAAGATATACCCTACATACAATGAAAGTAACCTTCGAAGTCTCAGTAGATGTCATACTAGAGGGAAAGTTAAGATATATGAGAACATGTTTAAAAATATTTGTGGAATAAAATCTTGCAATAATTAGTACTTACATTAATAATTTAATTTGTGAATTAAAAGCATAAGATAATTAATCCTTACATTAATAATTAAATTGTTCAACAATAAATCAATAATATTGTCTATAATATCTTTTTATTTCATTGATTAAATAAAGCTTTCAATACGAGAACATTTTTAAAAATATCTGAGAATTAAAAGCATAAGATAATTAATCCTTACATTAAAAAATGAATAGTTCAATATTAAGTCAATAATAAATATATTCGATATTCTCTTATTAATTCATTGATAAAATCAAACTTTCAATATGAGAACATCTTTTAAATTATTTATGGAATAAAATCTTGCAATAATTAATAAACAAAAAGTTTAAAATTATTTTAATAAGATATCCCATATTCTCTTTTTCTTTTCTATTGATTAAATAAAGTTTTCAATACTCTCAAAATTTGCAGAGTATTTAGGCAAAACGTGGCAGCCGTCCACATTGCTAATTATTTGACCATAAATCTTTGCACCGGCTATATATATATATATATATTTTGCTTTTTTTTTGCCATTTATTTATTTATTTTTGCTGTGTTTTTGCTTATGCTTTTGTTGTATTTGTGGTCCCATGTCAATGTCAACGACTGCACGTCCTCTGGCTGTCTCTTAGGTTTTTTTGGCCCTGCTTCGAGCAACACATAAACTTACTTACCGAGGCCAATTTGTTGGGCACATTTTATTTTTGGGGCGGCGGCGGCGGCTTTCATCAATCTTTCAATAATTTTATTGCCGGCAAAAGGGCTTTCCGCTTTTTGCTGATTGAAAGAGCAAATAAAATATGCAAGTCCACGATCGCCTGGCGAAATTCAAAGCGTAAATTTGCGAGCATTTCCGCAGCACGCACGTGGCCTACTTCCTGTCCTACACTTGCCGGGACTCCAACTTCGACTCGGCCCCATTCTTGAGATGCGCTGAGTGGTAATTTATGGCTACGCATTTGGTTTACTAATAATATTCCGAGGAGCGCATCGAACTGGCCTAATCACGTTGCTTCTTCGCCAGGACTTTGGTTTCTTCTCTCAGTTTTTCGATTTTGCGCCTTTGTTTACCTTGGCAATAACAATAAATTAATTGCCAGACAGCCATTAGTCTTTGTATTGCTTTTTATGCTTTGTATTTTTAATTATGTGTCTAATTTTTTTTTTTTTTCGCCCACACCTAATGGAATTCACGCACACGCACGCACACGAGCGCAGATATTTGTGTGGGCCATATCCAATAGCAAAATTGCGTATACGTATAGGAAATATGGCGTGTCGAGCTGTTAATTGCCTCTATCAATGCGGCTTCCTGTACGTTTTACATGTGTTTATAGATATCTCGATTGTGGACGTTGTTGTTGTTGCTGTTGCCTAATTGTGTGTAATAGTCATGTAGCTGCTGGCCCAAAAATGAATACACAGCTTTTGTTTATGCTCGCCAAGGTTTGACTGTAGAAAGGGTATAATTGGGCAAATTGGGTAGATATACAATCAGCGAGCATTATGCACAGGTAGGGCTGTAATAATAAATGAATGTACCACACTATTATGCGGGAATAAAAACCTAAAGATCTAGTACTTAAGGTGTAGCCAGTTGGGGTCAACAAAATTGTGAGTGTCAAGTTCAGGTTAATTTGAAAGTTCAGCTGCGGTCAACGTGCTGCTCACCTTGCCACGCTCTGTTCGGCTGCGTGCCGCTGAAATCATAACTCAATGTCGCTGCCCCCAAAAATTAGTTTGCACTCGCACCTTAAATGACGAGAGACGTGAAGGCGTTCGAGCGCTTGAAGACAAACACTCAACGAGAGGTGACAATGCGCTCCGTTGCCGTTGCCGTTGCCGTTGCAGTTGCATTCGTGTTCATGCATAAACAAAATGGCTGCTGCAACAACCGGAAACTGACGGCAAACGACATTTCCGATATGCATCATATGCCACTGCAATACGCCCCCGCCCTCCCGCCACGCCCCGCTTCATGTCATAGCGCAATGTGGAGTCAGCTACTTGGCATATTTCTGTCGTGTCATTGTTGCTTGTGCGTCTTTTTTGCTGCTCCTGTTCCTGCTGCTCCTGGTTGTTGTCTGCATCTGTTAGCCTTGCAGGTGCAATTATGAGGCTGGCGCCGAGCGGGGCGACAGGCGGGCGAGGGGCGAGAGGCGTGACAGTGTCAGCGACACATAAACATTACATCATCAGCAACTTTTTGTAGCTGTCATAAAATGCAACAACAACAACGACAACGGCAACGAAAATGGGCACAAGATGCATGCGAAAAAGACAACAAAACTGGCAACAACGAGGACTACAAATGAATGCTATCCTGCTGCATTTCCGTCTGCCGCTAAGCCGGCATGCTAAATCCCCTTTACCAGAGGCCCGCTCTCCCCCCTTTGTCAGGGCTCTAATGAGCTGTGTGTGTGTGTGTGCGTGTGTGTGCCTCGCTGCATTGTTGTTGACATTTTTGCTGGCATATGATGCTTGTTAGTGACTTTTTGTTTCTTACTGCTCTGTATGTTTTATGTCTCCCTCTCTCTCGCTCTCTCGCTCTCTCGCTGTCTCGCTCTGGCAGTGCAGCGGCAGCTCGCTTGTCGCTGTTGTGAAATATTTTCATGAGTTTTGACAGTAATGTGTCGCAATGTTTGTCCATGCCTTTTTTGTCTGCCAGAGAGAGAGCCAGTCAACCAGCCAGTCAGCCATTGTCTGCGGCTGGGCCAGAAGAGCGACATGTTTGTCTCCTTGTTGCGAGTGTTTAAGCGTTGATTACACTTTCGTGTTTGCCGCTGGTTGTCACTATCTGTTATAGTTGTCCATGCTCTTCTTGTTGTTGTTGTTCCTGCTAAAGTTCCAGTTGCGAGCTGCCGTTGTTCATTTGGAGCAGCTGCATGTTGCCCGCACATATTTCTATGCAATGTCAGAATATGCGTCTTTTATTAAAAATATCTTCCTTTTCATGGTGCAGATCTACAAATTCCATAGGCTCATAAGAAATCTGCCTTTTTGCAAACCCATAAATTTCACTTATACACATTCAAAGATTATATTTTTATGCCCTTGTAAAGGGTATTAAAATTTCCAAGGAAATACATACAATTTTATTTGAGACATGGTTATCAACATTATTCTTGGTCAAAATTCATCCCTTGAATATCCTCTATGGACAAAGGTCAAAATTTCCCACACCCATAACTCGGTCAAATATCATCCATATATGTATATATTTTTGTGTCCTAGAAAATTTGCAGACACCATACAAAATTACTTGTACTTATGATTTTCATACTTCTTTACTTACATACTTCGAATTAAGGCTTTAAAAACCGTTCAATATATTAATATATTCCTATTTCCAGTTAAATTTTGCGAATAAATTAAAAATTTGCATAGCCAAGCCATAAAATTGATTAAGCGCATCTACTTTCGTCGAAAGAAATCAAAATTAAGAAAACAAGAAATAACCGAAAATTGAACTAGCAGTCATGTAAGAGCAAGCGAGAAAGTGAGAGTTGCTGTTAAAGAGGAAAGAGAGCAGAAGTATCAGTAAGAAAGCCGTTGAAGAAGAGATCAGCAGACAAAATATTTTTTGCGAGAGCGCTGGGCATTAGATTTTCACGATTGAAAGAAGAAGAGTCAACAGTATAAATAGAGCAGCGCTTTGCAGTTGGGCTTCAGTATAAGCCGCAAGGTGGCCCTGCAAGGGGTTGTGTATTGATAAGTATTTACGCATTTAAAAGAATGTAAGCAGTTCACAAGTGTGAGAGTGCGAGATGGCATTGCAGCAACAATACTAATAGGGAGAGTAAGGAGTTAAGAAAGCTGCTGGATCAGCAAGTACGATTGAAAGAAGAAGAGTCAACAGTATAAATAAAGCAGCGCTTTGCAATTGGGCTTTAGTTGAAGCTGCATTGTGGATCGGAAAGGGACTGCGTATTAATATGTATACAGTTCGCAAGTGTGAGAGAGCGAGATGGCATTGCTGCAGCAGTACTAATAAGTGTAAGGAGTAATGACAACTGCTGGATCAAAAGGTACGATTGAAAGAAGAAGAGTCAACAGTATAAATAGAGCAGCGCTTTGCAGTTGGACTTTAGTTGAAGCTGCAAGGCAGCCCGGAAAGGGGCTGCGTTTTAATATGCTTTAACGCGTTTGAAAGAATGTTAGCATTTCACGTGTGAGAGGAAGCGAGATGGCATTGCAACAACAATACTAATAAGGAGAGTAAAAACCAACAAGTACATTTGATATATAAAGTGGCAAATTGATCACGTCGCAAAAAACAAGTTGTTTTATGAGGATGATTAAGGTGAGTACACAAAATAATTTTAACAATTATGTCATCAAAAAGCGAATATAAATACATCAACGCCCTCTTTTTATAAATTTGTGTCTTAAGATATTCGTATACACCATGCAAATTTACTTGTACTTATTATCTCTATATATAAAACTGTTTGTCCAGACCGATTGAGTGACTGAATGATTGACTGTCTGATTGGTGCTCAACGCGCAGCCCAAACCGTAATAGGTAGGAAGTTGAAATTTTTACTGTAGTTATCTTATGTGATGAAGGTGCGACGGGGTTTCGGGAAATTCCACACGCACGTTTGCATGAAACTTTTTTGTTTACCATTCGATAGGTCTCAAACTCATTTTCAAAGAACTTGAACGAATTCATTTAAGGGTTGTAATACTATTCAAAAAATGCATTGTTGGAAATGGGGGTCAACGATTTGGTGGGTGATGTTTCGCGCTCAAATTCGTGTCCAAGGATCTTTACGAAATATTATTTGAGGCGTGTTTCACAATTTTCAAAGATTTTTAGGCGTTTTTATTTTGCATATACATATATGTTATGCATGCCTGTTTGTACAGACATGTATGCTTGTTAGTTTTGTATATATGCAAACATGCATGTATATGTACATACATATGTATGTGCAAATGTTTACAATCACATAAATACATACACACATACAAACATACACACATACCCACATACCTACATACCTACGTATCTACATACCTACTCACCCCCGACTTCATCACCAAGCCACTTACCGGGCACTAACTAAAAATGCATCAAAAGCTGCAGGGCCTACTTGAATTCTTGAGAATCGAGGAGGAGAGCACATGGTAGAAATTTGTTTTATTTAAATTTGCAGCACAGCGACAAATAAGATTGGTCTGCGTTTGGTATTAGAAATCAAACATGCATGCATACATATATTCATAAATGCATACATACACATACATACACACACACACATATACAAAATACTTGTATTATTTTGTACTTTGTTCCATATAAGCTAACTAACATGGTCAAATTCCATCCGATTTTCGCGAGGTTTGCCTCTTTGTTCATTGTTTGGTATCTAGATAAATTTGGCATATAAATCTGCCAACAAATATCTTGTCAATATAATGTATATTAGGAAGAATGTCCACAAAACCAACAGTTATCTGTCCTCAAGGGTATTTAGTCTTCGGCGTGTCCTAGACAGCCGTTCCTTCTTGTTTATCAAAATGTTTTAAATCAGTATTTTTTGAATAAACTGTGACTGATTTTTGTTTTAATGCCAATGTGAAAAATGCAGAAAATTAATGCAGTCTCTTTGATGCCTTTAATTAATTAAATTGATGTTTTTTTTATTAATTGATGCGCTCGTTTGCGGCTGATCTGAAGTATTGAATGGGTCATTAATTGACGAATGCCTCGTGCTGAATGTTTTTGCATTGCATTTTCACTTTTTATGGCATAACTGTTTGAATTAATAAAATTATATTCATTTAAGATAAATATACAGATTTGTGTTTGGCAACATATCATATGAAAACGAAATGCTGTCATTATTTTTTAAGGCCATGTCAAATGTTTGAGCATTAAGTTTATAACAGGCGGATAAACCGACTGACGGCCACAAATCTTGCGTCAACTTCTGGTGTTGATTGCCGCGATGGGCATATTGGTGCGTAGGCGAGAGAGAGGGAGAATGAATGAGAGAGAGAGAGAGAGAGAGAGAGAGAGAGAGGGAGTCCGATTGAGAGGGAAAGAGAGCATAACGCAGTTGCTGTGTGTTGTAGTCGTAACAAGCGATATTTCATGTACTTGCCATATATCAATGTCACTTTACTTTGGCAAACAGTTTCAGTTAATACACAATCAATGTACCAATGTGTTATCAATAATAAATTGCTGGCGATTTATCAGCCAATGCAGCCAACAACAAATACGACCCAACTGTCTCACACTACCAGCTACAGTCTTAACTTACTTTACAACAGCAACAACAACAACAACAACAATTTCTATAGCCAGCATCAGGCGACAGCATCAAGCAGGAGCCCAGTTGAGGTTGCTCGCCCACGCGTTGGGGGACTTTTAAATCCACCCAAACCGCCAGCCACATGAGAAAGTCAAACATAAATCGCTCTCCCTGTGTGTGCGTGTGTGTGTGTGTAAAAATTACGACCCTGTGTGTGTGTTGGTGTGCGTGCAAGTTATGCGCAGCATGCAAAACTATGCACGTGCCGGTTGAAGTGTATAAATGTGCTGGTGGCCGCCCCTGGCGAGAGGTAGCGGCTCTCTAGCTGCAGCTACTGGCTGTTAGCTGCTGGCTACCGCCCCCCTCTCCCCCTCCCCCCTGCCCATCCCCCTGCTGCTGCGACGACGACAACGTCGCTCGACCGACAATGCGAGTCATGCGGTGGAGTCATATCGGATGACAATTAGGCCCTGGTCATCAATTCCAAGTGCACAGGCGATAAATCTTTGGTAATTGTATATGTGTGTGTGAGCCCTGTGTGTGCGTGAGTGTGTGTGTGTGTCTGTGTGTGTGCGAGTGAGTGTGGTGTGCGATGCAGGTTAAATGCTGCTAGCAACTGGAAATTGTGGCTTCGTTTTTTGGCTTACCAAATACGAAATATTCGCTCGTTGGCGGTCTAATTGAAAACTTTCATTCATGTTGAATATTTTGGGGAACATGTTGAGCAACTTTAAATAAATGTGATTGCAGCAGGAAATAATTGCAATTCAATATGCGGCAAATGTAAATAAATCATATGACAAGCAATTTTGGTTATTTATTAATTTAAACCTCAATCAAGTCGCAGAAAAATTGTAATTAAGTTTGCATTTGAAAATTTAAGTAGCTTAAATGCCATTTAATCATTTGAAATGCCCGTGACAAGGGTCTGCTCAATTACATACGAAACATGTTTCGAATGGACTTTGGCCTTTAAATGGCAGCGCTTTTTGAATTTAAAGTCCGCAGAGTGCTAAATGGCTAAAATAAACAGTTGGTTGGTGAGCTGCTAATTAGTTTTTGGATATGCCGCAGGATATTGCCATGTGCAAAAGCAAAACATGTGTTAAATTACATGCGCATTTGTGTGTCCCCCCTTTCTATATCAATGTGTGTGTGCATATTATTTATGCTAAATAATTGAAAATATTATTTACCATGTTAAATGTGTCACATTTCCTGTTGACTTTAATTGTTGTCAAGCCTGCCAGGCAGACGACGACAGCGCCGAGGGTTGAGGTGCATTCTGCAGCGTGTGCACGGTGCGTATGCGTAACTTATCTTACCGTTGACATAAATGACATTTTAAGGGCAATAAGTTATTTCACATTATGTCTTTGTGGCTCTGCGATCTGTGTGTGTGAGTGCGTGTGTGTACGTGTGTGTGTGTGTGAGTTAAGCCGAAACAGTGGGGTGTGCGTACAAGCCAAGCTACAAGCGGTTGGAAGGACACCAGGACAGACGGACGGACGGACGGACGAGCTGCCTGCCGCTCGAGTTGTTAACAACTATGAGACTATGGCACAAACTTTATGAATGCCATGTGTGTGTGTGCGTGTGTGTGTGTGTGTGTGTGTGTGAGTGCACTGTAAGTGTTTGCACCGCATGCGGAAGTCACATGTTTGCATTATGTGTCCTTTGGCATGTCCTTGCCGAGCTGCTTGCTGAGCTGAGCTGGCTGCCTGCCTGCCGCTTGTTTACACTGAACTACTTGCTGCATTCTCTGCGCCCCGCCCTCGCCCCCCCCGTTGTCACTGCTGCCCTCCCCTCCGCTCGCGACCTGCAAGGCCCAAGCAGTTTTCATGCATAAATTTTATATTTTGGTATGAGTGCAAATGTGTGTAAGGTTTTGTGTGTATGCCGGTGTGTATGTGTGTGTGTGTGTGTGTGGGTGTGTGTGTTGGCAACATAAATTTTAACGGCTGTGAAAATATTTGTTTAATGAGAAACTTTTAGCTGCTGTTGCCTGCATCCGTCTTGGTCTTTGTCTTCGCCGGCAGCTTGCATTATAATTTATTAATTATTTAAATTAAGCCTTGCACAATAATTATTGTGCAAGCCACTGTGTAAATAGATACAATTCGCATTGCACAACTATTTGCCAAAATTCAGAACCTTCCCGATGACAGGCCAAAAAGTCCTTTAAGCCAAAACTGTCAGCTATTATTTATTTACGGCACATTTTAAATAGCATCAATCGCAGCTAAATGACTGACCTTGTGTTTAGGAAAGTATGAAAATGATCTAAAAATAGATGAAAAGCTTTTAATAACTTAAAAGTAGTGAAACGTAAATGTCACAATTGAAATGCGCTGGAAACTTAAATTCCAAATCAAAATTCTTTGCAGTTTTTAACAGTTTAGCTTAGTATAACTTTTGACTGCATAATAATCGAAAATAGTTTAAAAAATGCATAGATATTAAATGCAGTATTAGTCTAACAGAATCGGTTTTTTTTTTCGAAGCTATGTTTAAAAGTTTTGGCAAATATTTTTGCTATGAAAATAAATGGCGCTCAATAAAAAGTGTGTGAAATGTGCAAGTGCATATCATTTCACAAACGGATTTGTTATTATTTCCGTTGTAACTGCAGTTTTATATATATTTTGTGAGTGTGCAGTTTTTTTCCACCGATTTTTTATTGATATTTTTTGGCGTGCAAATAAAATGCCGTTGCTGCAGTTGCTGTATAATTTTCATTGAGTGCCCGGCTGCTGTTGGCCGTTTACACGCGCACAAAAAATTAATTGGGTCGACTTTATGTCTCTCTCTCTCTCTCTCTGTCGCTCTCTGTCTCTCTCTTTCTCTCCTGGTTTCATCTGTGGGGTAACATTGATTGCAATTGCAATTAAATTGGCAGCATGGAAAGGCGCTTAAATGACGCTTCAAGGGTTTCGCTATGATGGAGTGAAGGGGAGCAGCTCTCGGTTGAGAGTACCTACACCTGCAGGCACACTCAGCGCAGGTCGAGGCACTGGCTCCATTTACGTTGGCATCGATGCTTACGATGCTGAAGTAGCTAATTGTGTGTTTCTGCATCGAATAAAAGTAAATCAGTCATACGATCTGCAGCAGACGACAGCTAATGGCAACTTTGTTGTCTAGACATTGTGGGTTGCATGAACTCATTTGCTGGGCGAAACCAGCTGCAGCAGCTGCGCCCAAAACCCAAAATTCGGCACAGTGGCTGCCAAAAGTCAGGCTCATAAGAATTGAAAGCCATGCTTGTGTGTGTGTGCGTGTATTTGGCATTCATGGCATGTAATTAATGTTTACTTGGCTTATCCACTTCAACTCCTTTGTGGAGGCGCACCAAAAGCGCCAGTCATTCCACCTAATCGCCGAGTGGCTCTCTCGAAAGCGGCGCAAGTCACGCTGATAATGTCGAACTGATTAAGTGTGTCCTTGTTTGGCCCCAGAATGCAACCGTACAAGGACACGCATGTGGTCCTGCACTAAGCAAACTCGAGTGGGGACCAATGCAGGCGGGCGGGGGGAACAAGGGGAACAAGACAATTCATTAATCATCCGCATTATCCAGCGCTGGATACTGCACACATAATCCTCTCATTTACTTATGAGAACTGCGCCAATTTGCGACAAGTTTGAGGCTTCCCTGAATAAACCATATTTGTGATTAATTGAGAGAACTTGCCTTTGATCGAATAGGATTGGCTTGGGTAAACCTTACATTGAGGTTCACAACTTATGAGTTCTTAAATTCATTTGAGTTAAATGGAGTAAAAGCTATTTCCAATCAAGAAGTTTTCTAATAGAATATCAAATAAGCAGCCCTTTAAATAAGCAATATAAAGTCTCTTCACAAAAGAAAAAACAATATTTATATAAAAATCAAATTAAACCATATTTGTGTTTAATTGAGAGAATTTGCCTTTGATTCAATTGTAGATTTAAGAGACTGCACAGCTCTAAAATATTGGGGTAGGATTGTTTTAGGTAAACCTTACATTGGGGTTCACAATTTGTGAATTTTTCTAATTCATTTGAGATGAATAAAGAGTTAGTAGGATATCAAATAAGTAGTTAAAATATCGCAGCCCATTAAGTAAGCAATATAAAGTCTGTTAACAAAACGGAAAACAATATTTATATACAAATCCTTTGCATATGGTATATCAAAAATCGAATACAACAGCTGCAAATGTGCCCAAAAACTCGGCTCTTAACTGAGAAAGACATAAAGAAACAAGTGCTCATGTGTGTGTGTGTGTGTGTGTGTGTGTGAGTGTGTGAGTGTGGCTGAATAGAGTGTAGTATTTATGTGTGTGCTAATGCGTGTTGTGCTACAAGAACTTGCTTGTTGTTTTCGGTTGAATGGGCTTTTGGTATTGTTGTTATTGCTGTTCCTGTTGCTGTTGGCCAAAATCCACATCTGCATGGCCTACACAAGTTGATTGTTATTAATATAGTTGCTTGTGGCCAGCCTAAGACACACGACTGGCAATTGTTCTTGTTGTTGTTGTTGTTATTATTCTTGTTGTCATTTCAACTGTTTGCTTAGTGCGAGAAAAACACGGCCAAATTGCTGCAATGAGCAAAACACACACTCAATGTTAAAATACAGACAATACGCTTGATTAAGACGCAGCAGGACTTGGCCGAAAGGGCACACACACGCACACACACACACACACACACACACAGACACACACTAGCACAAGCACGGTTGAGCAGACAAAGACAACGCGTGCAAGATTGTGATTGTGATCAAGATTAAGTTCCGAGTCAAGAAGCACATCGCAAAACAACTTATTCATCAATTTGTGCGCAATTCCGAAAATAGTCGACAGAAATAATAGCAAAATGTTTGTGTGTTTCTGTGGGCGTCTCTATCCAAGTATCGCTATCTTTCTGGTTGTTGTTGGTTGGGGTTGAAGGTCAGCTGCTGAGCAAGCACAAAAACAACAACATCTTGCAACGCAATAACATAAGCAACACGCACAGAAACTCAACTAGCTTGCCCCTCCATACCAAACCTCTTTATTCTACCAAAATTTCGGTATATATTAATTGTGCACAAAAGTATGCTAAGGTTTTATCAGCTTATAACGAATAGAAATCGAGCAAGCTTTAATGCGTCTAACTGTGCTATGGTTAGAGTTTTTAATTTTGATTTTTAGCTATTTACTTGATTCTTGATTCTTATTTCTTTTTTGATGATGCAAATAATATTCTGCTATTTTAAATCAAACTGAGAAAAAAATCTCAAACATTTTAACCAAAGCCATAATATAAGTGTTAAAAACGCTTAAATCTGCATTCATGCTTTATCTATACTTGAATAAAATATAAAAATAAAAGCGTCATTAAATACTTATAGATAATTATATTTTTTATATATTAATTGCGTACAAAAGTATGCTAAGGTTTTCTCAGCTCATAACAAAAAGAAATCCAGAAAGCTTTAATATGTCAAAATGTGCTATGGCTAGACTTTTTTGTTTTATTTTTAACTATTTACTTGATTCTTATTTCTTTTTTGATGATGCAGATTTATGCAACTGTGTAGTTTCTTCTATATCTAAACAAACTCTTAAACACAACTCAAAAAATTTAACAAAAGCCAAAATATATTGATTAAAAGAGCTTCAATCTGCATTCATGCTTTATCTATACTTGAAATAAATATAGTCATAAAAGCGTCATTAAATAGAAATACTTATTGGGCACAAAAGTATGCTAAGCTTTCTCAGCTTATAAGAAATCGAAAAAGCTTTAATGTGCCTAAATGTGCAATGGTTAGACTTTATTTAATTTTTAACTATTTACTTGATTCTAATGTCTTTTGATAATGCAGATTTATGCAAATGTATAGATTCTGCTATTTTAAAACAAACTCTAAGTCACATGCCAAAAATGTTAACCAAAGCCAAGATATCAGGATTAAAATGGCTTCATTCAGGCTAAATCTCTACTTTAACTAAATATAATCATAAAAGCGTCATTAAATAGAAAGACTTATTTATTTATTCGTTTGGCTACATTAGGCTAAAGCCTTTACCTTTAATTCCGCAAAGATGCCTCCTCTCCCTATTTTGTGTTTATATGTGAGCTGCGAGCGGCTTAGCTTTAAATATCTCCTCATTTGTTGGCATCTACATAAATATAAATTAGCTGATTAAAGTCCAGTTGACAAACCTGAAAATCAACAATCAAAGCAACTGGCTGCTGCGCCAAACCGCACAGTCATTGGGCAACAATTGTTGCCGCTTTACACACACAACAAACATATACACATGAGATAAAACATACACACGCTCGACTCTGTGTGTGTGTGTGCTTTGGCTTGGCCGTGTCTGTGTGCGTGTGACATTCAAAAGGATAACTAACTATGGTACAACGATAATGGCAACGTCTACACACACATAACGGGTTGGCTATTATTGCTTTGCCACTCGACCTGTTTGTGTTTGCCTTGCCTGGAGTGTGTGTGCGTGTGTGTGTGTGTGTGTGCGTCTTGGGCAATGTGTTGAAATTGTTTCAAAAAGCTGACGCTTAACATTATCGCCTTTTGCTTCCATTCAATGGGAATCTTCAAGAGCCTGTGTGAGTGTGTGTGTGTGTGTGTGTTTGTCTGGCAATTCATGCATATGTACATGTGTGTGTGTGTGTGTGTATTGGCCTGCTTGTGGGTGTGTGTCCATCAGAATAATGTGCATTTGTATGTTGTCAGCATGACACAACGAATCTTTCCTCTCCCCCTCTGTCTCTCTCTCTCTCTCGCTCTTGCGTCTTGTGGAGCTTGGCCTGCGGCAGCGGAAATGTCAACAGTGGCCATTGGCAACTCTGGCAACTCTGGCAATAAAGGCGCAAGAAGTGCGCCCTGTACAACATACAATAAGTGCGTATAATGGATTGATGGCGCGCAGACAACTCGAGAGAGCAAGCCATGAAAATCATGAGGTCCGCATAGCACAGACAGTCCATATTAGCGGAGTAGATGGCCATCTTGGCCATAAGCCGAAGGAATGGATGGTAAAAGAAAACTTTAACAGAACTTGCCAGTGTATTAAATTCGCAAGTATTTAATGGGCACAGAAAGTGTATTACCAAATATCATGTCTTAAAATAACTAACCGAAGTTATTTGCAGCGAATGCAATTAGTTTTTTTTATCAAGTTAATGAAACTTTAAATCTTGAAGAGATGCTAAGAAAAAAAAAGTATTAAGAGCTCCCTCTTGCTACCTATCGAACTTTAAGACAAATTGTTGAATTTGTCTGCAATTAACTCTAAAGTATTTAATTGGCAAATGCACTTTAATAGGGAAGAGTATTTACTTACAGAAAGCCCCAATATAATTTATTAAAATTAATAACCGGACCTTTTTGCAGCGAATGCAATTAATGATTTCATCATATTCTATAATATTTGTTTGGCTGGAGTTTTTATTCAAGCCAAAAAATAAACACAATTTTGCTTGAATTTGTATCGATATATTTCGGCTACACTTCGACAACGTCTTCAGGGCAATTGTTTTACACGGCTGAGCTCTTTGACGTGGAGGCTGAAACTGAAACAAGTTAATAAAACTTTAAGTCTCGAAGAGATGCCAAGAAAATAACAGTCTTAAGTTCTCCCTTTTGCTACCTGTCGAAATTTAAGCCAAATTCTAGAATATGTCTGCATTAAATACTGAAGAATTTAATGGGTATTTAATGCACTTTAATCAGGAAGTATATTTATCTACAGACAATCCCAATATTTTTTTGTTTGCAGCGAATGCAATTAATGTTTGTCATCAAGTTAACAAAACTTGAAATCTCGAAGAGTTTCCTCTTAAGAGTTCCCTCTTGCTACCTGTCGACCTTTTATCCAAATGCTAGAATTTAATCATTCATAAAATATTTAAGAACAAGTCGCAGCGACCTTTATCTGCGCACGTCAGAGCTCGATACACATTTTATCGTTGTACGCCATCTTGTGCGATTCCATAATTTGAGGCTCAATTTCGTTTTAGGCTAAACCCTTTTGATGGGCCCGAACTCTTGACCTTGTGCCGCCTGTCAACGAACGTATATTTCTTTTAGCCGAAATTTGTTTGCCAAGTTGTCAGCAAAATGTTTCTCGATTTCTGCTCAGATTTCAGATTTCAGCTTTCCGACCAAAAATCCGAGACAACAACAAAAAGTAAGCTGCAGCATATTTATGTGTGTGTGTGCGACCCTCATTTAATTTCTGTCACACGGCGTTATTTATGTGCCGCTGGCCACATTGTCTGGCCATCGATAGCGTCTGCGTCCGAAATGCAAATAAATATGCGAATCGCGTTCGGATCGGCACAAAGCTCGACACAGCCGCATAAATTGTCAGGTTGGTGCCCCGTTTTATTTTTCGGGGGTCTTTAATTGGATTGCAGCTGCAAGTTTTTCGGCATGCCAGCCACTCTAAGCCAAATTGAGCCGCCGAAACGTGACGTTTAGCGACCACACACACACACACACACACACACACCCTGAGCTCTTGTTGGAAAAAGCGCATCTGGCTGCGGCTGCATTTTGACGTTTTGTGGCTAAAGCGACAATTCGCCTTTCGCGACTCGTCTTATATATATGTATATAATTAAATTCTGTGTTTGCAACTGGCTGCCACGAGATTCGCCTAAGATGCGCACAGCTCCAGCAGCACTTGACCCAAATTCTCGTTGGCGACATCGAAATAAAATGTTTATTTTGCATTTTATTTGTGGCGCATGGCAAGCGCTAAAATTATTTACGCAGCATCAGGCGTGTCATTTGCATGCGCCACGCCCCAAACGCCCCCCAAACGCCCCCCCAAAAGTAGGTCTCTCCGCAAGCGAAATGACAGCGATGGGAACAACAACCAATGAAGCCCACAAAAATACGCTAAAAGTATTTACATTTGACTTGGAAAAAATTATACATTCCCGTGCAAATAAAAAACCAAACCAGCAGCCGCAACAAAAACTTGCGAGTGAAGATAAAAAAAAAAAGAAAAACAGCCAGGCAAGAGAAAACTCAGCTTGTAAATTATTGACGAATATGAAATGCACTTGAGAGGCAAAACGCAGAAAGCCTTAGAAAAGATACAAGATGCGGCTAGCAGAAATGAGAACGTGTCTAACAATTTGCAAGATAAAGTTGTGGGTAACAGATATTTTATAAAAAGTATTCTTCAAGATTAAGGATTACGGAGAGAGTTGTGGGTAGAATGCAAGACTGTGCTCCCATCTGTTACTAGACTGCTTTATAAAAAGGTTTCTTCAAGATTAAAGCTAAGAGAAAGTAAGCTTAAAACTTCTGAAAGTAGGATTTCTTACAGGTGGATTATTCTTGCTAAATTAAAAGGGCTTTAAAGCGTCGGGAAAAAATTAATTATCAATATATATATATAGACCTTAAGTATATTAGGAAGTTCTCCTTATGGCCAGAATCGAAGAAATCTATCGATTAGTTCATCTACAGTTGGGCAAAGGCAAGACATTTGACATATTTACACAGATCTAGATTGTAGTATACTTTATCGTACACATATCTATCTCTGATACTAGACTGCTTTATAAAAGTATTCTCCAGGATTAAGGTTAAGAGAAAGTAACCTTAAAACTTCTGAAAGTTGTATTTCTCACAGCTGGATAATTTTTGCCAAATCGAAATCTATGCTAAAAGTGCTTTATAACATAGGGAACAAATTAATTATCTATATGTATATACCTTAAGTATATTAGGCAGTTCTCGATTAGTTCATTCGCAGTTATGCAAAGCCAAGAAATCTAACATTTTTACACAGATCTAGATTATCTTAAACTTTATCTTACCCAGCTCCAATTTCTCTGTCGCATTCAGCTGCACAAATACTCTATACCCTATAAAAAAGAGATGACAACCAAAAAAAGCGTTACCAAAGCGGAAAAAAGCGTCAAATCCGCAAACAAACACTGTGACAGCAACAATGGAGGGCGTGTCCATGCCAAGGATGGGTCGGGGGATGGTGGCAGCAGGGATGGGAGGAGGGGGGCGTGTATGGTAGCCAGAATCAGTTCAGCGCCAACTGAATGAAATGTACTCTCTATTGACATTTGATTCACAACAACAACAACAAAAAAAGAACGAAAAGAAAGGCAAGCGCCAGAGTATTAAAAAAAAAAAGGAGGGAAACAAGTTATCCACCACGATGTCCGACTTTGGAGTTCAGTTCCGATCCCATTGCCAAAGCCAGAGCCAGAGCCAAAGCCAAAGCTTTTGCTCAGATTTCGCACTGGCTCTTGGGAAAAACTCATCGCTTTTGTTTTGCCTGTCGTCCCATTTCATTCCATTCATTCCGTTTCGTTTCGTTCCGTCTCGGTTGCGGGACTGTTGGATCTGTCGTCTTGGCGCATAAATTTGCCTTAATTTGTTGCAAAATAATTTCATTCATTTACGTGCTGCCATTTACATTGCGATATGCCCGTTGATAACTTATTTAAGCGTCGCCAACGTCGGCCAACAAATTTGAACAAAATAAATTATCAAACTGTCACATTGACGTATCGCCTGCCCGGGCGAAGCAGAAGCAGCTGGAGAAGGAGTAGGAGAAGGAGTAGGAGTAGGATCAGGGGGGGAGAAGCATAATCTAGAGTATCATGTTGCTCGTTTAAAGGATGTCAAAGGTTGGCCATATATCAGGAAGGCATCAAACGCAGGCGAAGCTGCTGCTGCTGCAGCCCGTTAACAATATCATGTAACAAATTCTTTGTGCTGGACAAGCCACACACACACAAACACACACAAACACACACACAGAGATAGAGAGAGATACACACGCATACACACTTGCAAATAGATATGGATAGAGGGATACACGGGCTACACGGACATTCGAGCTGTTTCAGATTTCCAATAAATATGCCTAGGGTGGCCTAGGCGGCTTGTTGTTTGCCGATTTCCACTCTTCTTCTTGTTGTTCTTGTTGTTGTACCTATAGCTATAGCTATTTGTTGTTGTTGTTGTTGTTGTAGACTCCCAGCTCTCTGCCGCTTATTTGACATTCTGACAGTTTCGACAGTTTGGTTCTCGTTTTACTCTGCGACAAAGTGCGTGCAGGACGGGCAACTGGCAACTGGAACAGTAGCTTGTTTATTTATATGGTGTGGGCCACGTGTATGTGTGTGTGTCTCTCTCTCTGTGTGTGTGTACCTTGCTGCGGTTGCCGTGCCTTCTGCCCCGTGCTTCCATCATGCATTATGCCGTAAACGTTGCTTTGTTGCGCAGAAAACACAGACGAGAGTCTGCAAAAAATCGCTCAAAGTATCGAAAACCGAATAGCGCAGTGTGTGACAGCTGCCCCCCTTTTACCTCTGCCCCTTCCCTCTGCCCCTTGTCTGCCACCCTTCTCTATGGATTTATGAAGCAGCCGGCAACGCGCTGCGCTTGCTTTAGAGCGAGGAACAGCCACTAACAAGCGGCTGAAATGTGTCACTTACAAACCCGAACAGTGGCAACAAATGTTTCAATTTGCGGCAAGAAAACTCGGCGAAACCATCGAAGATGAAGTACAAGCAATTGCAATTTTTTTTTGCAATACGATATTATTATAAATACTAGAAGTTTTACGAGTCGAATCATGCCTCGCCTTGAGGCTCAAACGTGAAGCTCGTCTTGGAATTATATGACTGAGAGCTAATCAATTCTGTTAAAATCGCTTCAAATGTAAAGCAAATATTTTTAAAAAGAATTATCATTACAAATACAAGAAGTGTTATTGCCAATGCCTCGCCTTAAAGTTTGAATGTGAAGTTCGTCTTGGAATTATATGACTGAGAGCTAATAAATATAAATTTAAATATACAAATAATATTAAAAAACTAAAACTAATTTCAAATAAAACTATTTAAAGCCGAAATTGACGGCTTATTCTTGGCATAACTAATCAAAAATATACTTTTTAAAAAAATATAACTATTTTCAAAGAAACATAAAACATTTCAGGCTTGGTTTCGCCTGCTTTATCCAAGTTATCTGTCTTAAACTTTGATTCATATCGAATCAATTATATATTTTCAATTATATATTTTCATATAAATGATATATTTTCTTATATTTCAACATTTATAGAACAAAATTATTAAAAGAAATTTTCTGCTTTATGCAAGTTAACTAGCTTAAAGTTTGCTTCATATCAAATTTAAAATTCACTATTGTTTTTTTTTTTTTTATTTTGTACTTATTTACTGAAGGTAATTTCCTATTTGCATATTAATCAAATTTGTTGCCTGCACATTGTTTACGGACTTTCACATTTGTTAAACAATGTTTAATATTATAATAATATAATAAGTATTATATTACTTATATAACAAGCAGACTTCACATAGTATCCTGACATGCATGCTGCCCATTGTGCTGCCATGGGATTCTCGGCGGGAGTATTTAAGGAATGCTCGTGTTTGGAGTTTTCAGCTGAAACTTACTTAGCAGATTTTATGCTGCTGATGGAAAGTGGAACGCGTTTAAGTTTTGATGCGCTTAGCCAGCGTGGAAAAACGACGTGACAGCTAAAAATGAAATGTGGATAGCCTTTGCTGGATCAATTTGAGGCCAACTACGGGCATAAGAGTATTTGCCGTTGTTGTTTACAATTATGCGGCAGTTGGGAGCTGCTTTGTTTTGCCAGATACTGAGAGAGCCAGAGATGGATAGATAGATAGATAGATAGATAGATGTATGTATCTGTGTGTATAGGTATTCGATGTGACATCGGACGTTATTGCGAGTGCTCTTCTGTTGATTTTGTCGATTTTGTCGGACTGACTGACTGACTGACAGGCGGACAGTCGGACAGGCGGACAGACAGACAGCTGTTTGCTTCATTGGCTGCCACAAAATATCAACAAGCATTTTGTTTATTTGCTTAGCGTCGACAACTTCCAAATACAAAGAGCCATTAGATTGTTGTTGTCAGCCAGCAAGAGGGTTGGGTGAGGGGTGGGGAAGGAGAAATCAAGGGACAACTCTAGCAGAGAGCGTGGGGAGTTTTTTAAGTGCATGTTGTTTCAGCGTTTGTGGCATGCAACTGCCAAGAATGAATCGTAGCTGCAGCCCTTTGGAGCCAACAAATGCTCAAATTTATGCAAGAGCAATGCCAATAATCTATTGTTTTTAGCCAGCTCTGAGTGTGTGTGTGTGTGTGTGTGTGTGTGTGTGTGTGTGGAGTAGGGCAACATGTGTAAACTGTTTGAGTGAAAGCTGTCGCTTGAAATATATTTGTGTGCTGCAATTTTAAAGCGCAAGTGTCGAAAAGTACTTGAACGTAATTGAAATAGGGGAAAATTGTTTTCAAATTTCCTTAAACATTTGTTTATTCGCACAAAATAAGCTCTTTGTAACCGGAAGTTATACTCATGTGGTAAAGGTATCATCTCTTAGTTCACAGTATTTCGACTGACACCTTAAATTGGACTAATAAGATTAAGATTAATTAGGGAGTAGCTGTAGTTACTCGGCGTTGCCCGGCTGCAGGCAAAATTAAACATTTCTCCTGGCAAAACCTTCTAAACAAGTTTGACTTCTTTAAATTCTTGTTGCCTTGGTTTGAACTCCGGCCAAAATAAGTTTCTTTGTTTTTTCGGACGCTTTGTATGCCAAGTGCAACATTTGTGCTGCACATTTAAGCCGTAAGCAAGAGTGTGTTATCGATTGTTGTGACAGTTGCCGTGCCTCGTTTTACTTAACATCATTTTGGAACATTTTTGTCGGAATTTATGCAGTCCTTATGCAGTGCATGGCTCCGGCTCCGATCAATGCCATGGCCGTTGGCCATGTCAATGGACGATACGGCAATAGCAAGCTGAGCTGCAATTTAAATATTGCATGTGCTACGATAACCGGACACAAGGACACGCAGTCAGGCTCCAAGTACGGGTCCAGGTCCTGGTCCGGGCGCACACATGTGACTATCGAGTAACGAGCACCGACATATTAAGCATAAAATTGTGTGCCAAACAACGTCGAGAAATTGGACTATGTGAAAAATATGGCAATGCCCCGCAAAAATATGTGCGCCCGAAAGGGAGGCGTGGCTGCAGTAAGCGTTGCATTATATAATTTATGCGCATGCAAGCCGCGGAGTCTGCCACATAATCCGTGTTTAATAACACGAAACGAGCTCAACCCAGACAGCCCAAGTCGATAAATATAGCTATATATATACATATATATATATATGTATGTATGTATGTATATGTGTGCAATTGCCTTAAGCATTTTATGGGCTTCGAAAATTTGTTGAAATTTTGCCCAGCTCCAGTTGAGGCCGGCAACGGCGCAAGTTAACGCTCTTGTGCATTGTTTAACCAAAGGTATGCTTTTTATCAGCCAAAGGTCTTGGCACGCACACACAAATATGCCGCACACACACACACATAAACAGGCTGTGTGTGTGGCCGGGTTAAAAGCGAAACCTTATCGAAAACGTTTAAACGCACGCAAATTCCACGTGGGCAAGATAAAACATGCATAAGCCAGGTGGCAAATGGTCAAAGGGGCGTGGCTGGCACAGCAGCAGCACACCATGCATGTGTGTGTGCGTGTGTGTGTGTGTGTGTGAAAAATATGCCAATGTTAAATATTTGCCAGGCGTTGTCGCCGTCGCCGTCGCTGGTTTGGCACCCCTCAGATAAAGCTTTAGCTACAGTCTCAAATAGACACACACACTCGCACACGACATGCGTGTGTGTGCATTGGTATGTGTAATCTTTTGCGTGCTTTACGCATTACCCACACACACACACACCCAGCGCAGGACAATGTTGCAGGACACTTTGAATTATTCATTTACACGTTTTTTTCTCTGTTTTTTTTTTTATCCATAGCCCTGCGAGCCGTGGGACAGCTGGAGGGGAGGGAGG
The DNA here is from genome assembly GCA_035045355.1 of Drosophila lacicola. Taxonomy (NCBI): domain Eukaryota; kingdom Metazoa; phylum Arthropoda; class Insecta; order Diptera; family Drosophilidae; genus Drosophila; species Drosophila lacicola. The sequence continues at coordinate 93,616 of JAWNPB010000026.1, forward strand.
AGGGGAGGGGTTTGGGGGCACGCCTCGTAGGCGTTTGTAGCAACAACTGTATTTACTTTTTATCGCTGATAAAGCGCATAATTTATGGGTTGTTCAAAAATTTAAATGCCCCCGAGAATGCCACGAGACAAAGAGAGCCGAAGGAATTCCTCACGGGGGGCCGCCAGCCAAAACTGTGGGTCAGTTGACGCAGAATAAATGCTGCGTAGAGGGGGAATGAGGCTGTCTGTAAATTGTAGTATATATGTCTCTTTGTGCACTCATTATCAAAGCAATGCCAAATATTTGACGCGTTCAATTTGGAGCACAAGCTAATCCAGCCAAGAAATATGCGGCATACAAATTTCATACCTAATTAGAGCTAGGAAATATATTTTAAATCAAATAAGCTTTCTATTTTCTCAGAAAACAAATAAATGTTGTTTGATATAAAAATTTATTTTCTAACAATTCGAAGTGATATATTTCACATAAAATAAATATTTATTAGAACCTAATTAGAGCTAGGAAATATATTTTCAATCAAATAAGCTTTCTAAAATTACGATTTTGTCATCTCAGCAAACAAATTTATATAAATATATTTTCCAACAATTAAGTTAGATTATATAAATACATCTAACACTTGGCTGTAAATTGAAATAGTATCGCAAATATTTATTAGGCATTTCAGATTTAAGTGATAAATTTACAAATTCAATTTGCGCATAATTTGTTGTGGCAAGGCGAAGGCGTGGCAAATGGCCAACAATTATAAACGCCCTCGGCCAATGGTTCAATGATTTAAAGCCAACACATTATCAACCGCACACACACACACATACACAGTCAATAATCATTGTTTAATAGATGATTAGAGTGTGGGAAAAAAGTGTAGCATACATTTGCGGGCAATAAATGTTTTATGCATGTCTCGTGCGCGCGGGGTGTCAAAGCCGAATGCAAATTGAAATGCAATGCGATGTGATGAATGTGCAAATGTAAAATATGTGGCGTTAAATTTCAGTGCGAATAAAAATAACACCAAAAAGAGAGAAGTTGGAGCAATACATGTACAAAGCGAAACAATTTTTGTCGTGAAATGAGGTCGGCCACGCTGCAAAGACGTTGGCATGCCACAAGGGGAAGGGAGGGGGGGAGGTCGCGGGCGGGGGTCTGGGCAAATTTATGACTATTAAGCTGAAAGTATGTGGCTTTTGTTGCCGTTTTCGCCGCCATCAGCGGCGGCTCAAGTTATGCGAAAGCGCTGAAAATATGCAAAGCAATCGTAATTTTATGCTCCGCTTGCCTTTTCTCTATTTTTCTTTTAACATTTTGTGCAGCCGAAATGCAAATGACCTGGCCAGCTGTTGTTATCAACATAGATGAATCAAATTAAATGAAAAGCACATTACGTGGCGCTTAATTGAAAAGCTTGGGCCCCCCTGCTGACAGCACTCAGGATTCGCGCTTGCGATTGTGATCCCGATGCTCCCAAAGCAATCAACCTAATTTGTCATATGCACCCGGCTCACAACCTGTCTGTCTGTCTGTCCGTCCGTCCGTCTGTCTGTCTGTCTGTCTATCTGTCTGTCTGCCCTGCTGTCAGTCAAACACTTTTGTCCAGTCGGCCAGTCAATATTTATAATGAAAGCTAATGAGCGACTACGACCCGCACAGAGCGCAAAAAGTTGGCCCTGGACGGAGACGAACGCCCACTGCCATGGGTCAAACTGCACTGCACTCATTGTGTGTGTGTGTGTGCGTGTGTGTGTGTGTGTGTGAGTGTTTGCATTATTTTTTTCTGCATTTCTGAAGTGGTCAACTTTTGTTCTGCCTCTCTCTCTTCTGTCTGCGCTTTGTCTGCGCTTCTGTTTTATAAATGCGACGCTTAAAAATTGAATGGCGCCGCGTCGCGGCAAAATAAATTGAAAGTACTTGCCCATTGTTTGATTAATGAGTCAATAATGGTAGCGGCCCGCAACAGTACGAAAAATAAAAACCTTCTCGAATGGACCCGGACCGTGGCCGAGTGCATTGAAACTTTAGAAAACCGTTGCGATAGCAGAGCTTAGAAGATTGCACTCTTAAGCATTAAGATAAACATTCGCATTCGAAATAAAAGAGAGCAATCGATGTTATGGCGAATTTCGCAAATAAATTTGCGGATTGCAATTGTTTTGCGATTTACTGTAATTGAAAATTTTTCAGTTTTGCGCTCAACTTTTGTAAAAGATCGTTATCTTAGCGCAACAATAGGAAGTACATTTCGTGCTGAAGTCTTATTTAACTGTGCGAGGGAAAATATACTCAAAAGCAACTATTAAAAAATTATTAAGTTTATCTATCAGTATAACTCTGAGGGTCTATTGTAATACGAATTCAAAAATTTCAATATACGTAAACATTCACAAAAAGTCAATAAAGGAAATAAAATACAAAGATTGCTTATTAAATGGAAGGAAAATATCATACAAAATATAATTTCTAATTTACTCGAAGGAAAATATCATATAAAATATAATTTACAATTAACTCGAAGGAAATTATCATAAAAAATTCATATAAAAAAAGATTCAATATACTTTAACATTCACAAAAAGTCAATAAAGGAAATAAAATACAAAGATTGCTTATTAAATGGAAGGAAAATATCATACAAAATATAATTGCCAAGTATTTACGAATTAAAAGTTTTCAATAAACTCTATTATTCACAAAAAGTTAAATAGAGAAGGAAAATGCAAAGATTGCCTATTAACTCGAAGGAAAATATAATATATTTTACAATTAACTCAAAGAAAAATCGCAAATAAAATATAATTTCCTAGTATTTTTTACAAGTACATAGCCAAGCACATATTCCGGCCATTTTAAATGAATAAAGTTCTTTAAGATCTGCCCACAGTTCGCGTCGAGACTCGGCAACAGTTTTCTTCAAAATTAGTTGGCCAACTTCGAGCTGGAGCTTCGACTCGCCGATACATAAACTCAAGTGCCGCACTTTATAGGAGAGAATTGTGTAATGCGCTCTAAGGCAGTGCGAGTAAATGCTTGTTATTCAAAATACTCATTCTAAATACTCATTTAGTGGGGAATCACAGTGCGCTCGAGTGCGTAGTCGTCGTCGTCGTCGTCGTCGAAGAACCCTTCATCAAAGGACGCCCTGCCAAGGAGTGCGCTCAAAAAGAAATCCAATTTAATGACTGCACTGGCTGCGAAGTGCTCGCCCTTGGTCCAACTTGGACCCAACTCAAACGCCCCCCAGCCACGTCTCCGGCTCCGGCTCCGCCCTGGGTGTCCCGTGGGCGATGACTTGTGCTTGGGCCGCGTCTTTGTTTTCATTGCGGCTGTCACTTTGGGCGCACGGAACGTTAATGGCAAGTGTAAAATGCTTTAAGCCCGGACCAGCAGAGAGAGAGTCAGAGAGATAGGGAGAAAAAAAAACAACAAAAATAAAAAGAAGAGTTTAATTAACACGAAAATGGTTTCAATTACATCAAATTACATTTCTTTGCAATGTGCCGAGCACGCTGCCATTGTAGTTTGTAGTTGTGTCTGTGCCCAAGAAGATGGCCGCCGCTGCGGCTTCCGACGGGAGGGGGGGGGGGGGGGAACGTGGGAGGACGTGCCACTTGCTCAGTTGATTTGCGCACGGAGATTTATTGGGCGGCAGTTGAGCAAATTAGTTGAAATTGTCAGTTAAAATAGTCAGCGGCAGAGACAAAAGAAAACGGGGGAGATGGGGAAAAGGGTGAGAAAGAAAGGCGACTCGCAGGACGTGACACAAGGATTTAAATTACATGCAGTACTTGGAAAAATTGTGAAAATTGCATTTGATGGCGAATTATTTACTGGGGAAAGCTCTCGCATGGGTTGAACTCTATTTCGGGCACTTGAATTTGCTGAGTAAATCTCTTTAATTAAATTTACTTTCAAGCGCTTTTTGTTTTGGCCACATGAATAATGTTGCCTACACTTCCAAGCATATGCAAATAATGCCATAAACAAAGGTCTTCACGACATTCGATGCCCTGTAAATGTCATTTTATGGAACTATATTTGAAGGTTTGTTAAGGTGCAAAGAGAAAATATGCATCGGGTAAAAAGAAAACTATCAAACTTTGCATAAAAATCTTTTTAGAGTAGGAAAGAAATAAATAGATAAATAATAGAAGAAAAACTTTGAAGAAATCATTTTTATTTTTACTTAATTTTTGCACTTAAATTAGTTTCCACATCTATTCGCCTACAGGGTATCTCCGCGTCGTTTGCAGCTTATTTTCTTTTTGTTTTCCTTTTTTCTGGTTTTATGTTTTTGTTTTTTTTGGGGGGCTATTGCTCTGTGGCTTGTGTCATTCATTTGGCTTTTGTTGGCCCGACAGTGCCGAGCCTCATTTATTTTGCTTACACGCATGCCGCGGCGTGGCGTCTCCTCCTGCGACGCGTCATTTATGACACCTTGACAGAAAAATGAGCACACACAAAAAGTACAGCAAGTGGTGCCAGGTGAGCTCCCCCATGTGTGTGTGTGTGTGTGTGTGTGTGTGTGTGTGTGTGGCGTCTGGGGTGCGGTTGTGCCAACGCACATTCATAATTTCATTTCGCCGCGATGACTCGCAGCTGGCTGAGGGCGACGCGACTTTGCATGCCGCTTATTATGCGACAGAAATTGAAAAACTTTGTTTGCCGGCGCGCTGGGGTTAACAAATAGGCCCGACTGCCAGGCTGACTGACTGTGGCTTTGTGGTGCGGGCGGCCATTTAAGCGCAGAACCCAAGTGCCTCACATAATTTGATGCCTTTTATGGCTTTTAATTTGTTGCCGGCGCAGGTCATAGGTCGCATGTCAAGCGCCGCCTGCCGCATGCCGCCTGCCACTTGTCTTTACTTTTTATTTGAATGCCGGCTGTCAGTTGTTTTTTCGTAATGAATTTGACGGCGCTCAGTTGGCTAATGAGATTGGCATTGGCTGTGCTTTCCACCAGTTAAAGCAGCAGCCCGAGCAACAGGTGAAATCCACTCGATTGACCAATTCCAGTTCCAGTTGCAGAGCTTAGATCCTGGCAGCTGGCTCCCAGGTTGGCTCCCAGTTTGTCTCCCCTTGGCAGAAGGGCAGGTGATTCCTGCAATGTCCTTCTCCCTGTTGTCGTGATTGCCGTCGCTCTAGTAACACATAAAAAATTGATTTTACTTGTTTATTGTTCAAAAAAGAAATGTTTGTTTTTATATTTGCTGGCACGTTCGTGTCCGTGTGCTAACTTTGGCTCGAGTTTCTAGCTATTGTCTTGTGGCGTCTATTGATTTTATTTTCTTTCTCAAGATATTGCATAATACTGCATAATACACATGTGCCATTTAAGCTGAACTTATTACACAAGACTTAGCTGTGCTCAAAAGTTTCCATTATGTCAAAAGAACATATTTCTTTGCCAGTTGCGTAAGATGATTGTTAACGCACAATGAAATTAAAGCTCTTGTGCAGCAGCCCAAACAACACTCAATAAATGTTTTATATTTCACTCGCATTCCGCTTGCCAGCTAGAAAATGTAACCCACTCTTGAAAGAAGGAAAGGGTATATTCGTTAACTATGTATAAATAATAATAATAATAATAGTAATAATGAAAATAAAAATAATAGTCACAATAATAATAATAATAATTATAATAATAATGATAATAATAATAATAATAATAACAATAATAATAATAATAATAATAATAATAATAATAATAATAATAATAATAATAATAATAATAATAATAATAATAATAATAATAATAATAATAATAATAATAATAATAATAATAATAATAATAATAATAATAATAATAATAATAATAATAATAATAATAATAATAATAATAATAATAATAATAATAATAAAAATAATAATAATTTTTTGATTTGATTATTTATTTTTATAATTAATATTTGATATTTGATGTATATATATTTTAACTTAATTCCTTCTTTCAATGAGTTCTTGAGTCCACGGTTTTTTCATGTCCGCTCTGCTCAACATCACAAATCAGACTATCGATAATTCCTTATTATAACATCACAAATCAGAATATCGATAATTCCTTATTATATTATTATATATTAACTATGTGTCTTATACTTCTATATTATACTACTCTCCATCTGTCTTTTGACATAACTTAAACAATGCCTAGACATACATTCACAGAATAGAATAGAAAAGCTTTTACAGGGTATCCTTAGTCAAGCAATGTCTAGAATCGGATTCATGGAGATCAGCTTGGAATAAGGTATCTTTTAAAGGGTATCCTAACTTAAACAATATCTTTTATTGTTTTATATAAAGTTTTATTTTAACAAGTGTCAATCAGATAAACAATATCCAGAAACTAACTAAAACAATATCTAGAAACACATTCATGGAGATCAGCTCGTGATATGGTATCTTTTACAGGGTATCCCCTACGTTCATCAACAAATATTTGTCTGCTTTGCCAGCTATATACAGTTGCGTTTTGATGTCACGTTTTCCATATATCCATCAGCTATGCATGCATTCTTTATACACTCTGCACATTTGCGAGTATAAATTATGAAATTTGCACTAAAAAGTTGCAGCTGCTTTCATGTCTTTGTTGCCCCGCCTCGCCCCGCCCCGCCTCCCTTTTATTTTGTGCCTTTAATAAACAACTTGACTGAATTATGTACATATTTATTCATACACATATACGCATGTATATGCATGTATATGCATGTGTGTGTGCATTATAATTCACATATTCAGCTGCAGTTGCATGCACCTGTTTGCTTTTACCTGGCTCTGTTTATGCCATTTGCTTTTTGTTAAATTCCTCCTTTGTTTTAACGTGCAAAATTTTGAAATTTTTATTCCCTTTTACCATTTTTCTTATGTTTTTTGTATTTTTCCTGGCCACCTTTTGTGGCATGCGGCTGGCTGGTTTATTCAGTGCATTTGTTTGCATATCAAAATGCGTGAAATGCGGCAAGGTAGGGCCAAGGCGAGCGCTTTGTTCGTCCGAGCCAACTTATTAGCGGCGCTTGGCTCAGCATTTTCTATGCATAAAAATGTTAACGCTTCCTGGCCAGCTTTAAATTTATGTGTGCGCTCCCCATATATAAATATACATGCAGTTAGCCAAGCATAACTAAAGCCAGTTTTTAGTGCTTCTCGCTCTTCGCATGCCGCCCACATATTTGGCTTAGCAAAAATGCCAAATTAACTTGCCCGGCGGCTAAAGCCACGAAACAACAAAACGAGAAATGGTAACTAATTCAATAGTAATATGCCACGAGGTAGGTTTCGTTAGTTTGTCAGAAATGAAGTAATTATTATTTTTACAGATAATGCGGAATAAGGATATATGGAAGGATATATATAGGGATAATGAGTAGATATAGGAATAGTGAGCTGTTGAACCTCATTTCACAATCTTTCTTCAGTCCGTTTGTTGAAATTCTAGAATGATTGAATGAGAGAGAGACTCCTCTAATCTCCCGCTGTCTTAGAGTTATTTTGTGCTATCCAAATCGGCAGTCAAATCTTTAACGTACTCCTTTAAAAAATGGTTTTTAATATGAACCTTGGCTTAGCAAATCACAATCGGTTCTCGAGAATCTTGGCTGTAGGCACAGAACCGCCCGTTGCGGCTAATGGCCGGGGCTAAGCTGATATCCCACAGAAGCAGCAGCAGCAGCAGCCGCTGCTCACCAACTTTTATTCGCACCTTATGGCATTTGGACTTAGACATAAGTAAGTCTGTCAGCATGTGTGTGCCTCTCTGCCACTCGCTGTGCGGCGGATTATGCGGCAAAAGGCAAAAGCGTCGACAAAGCTATGCGGTCAGCACAGGTAACGCACAGGTGAGTCCTGCAGTCGTGCAGGCGTGGGTGTTGGCTTAACTACGCGCACAAATGCAAGCGTTATGTGTGAGTGTGTGTGTGTGTGTGTGTGTGGGAGTGTGTGTCAGCTAATACCTTTTTATGAGCGTCATATGTTAATGCGGCTTCATTAACATTTTAATGTCCTTCGGCCCCAATGCGAGTCTTTTTGTCTCTTTCCATTTCACACTGGGCTTGTTCTCTATTTCGTTTAATTAAAAAATGCAATTAAGTAAAAGAAAATAAACCTTTCAAAATTAAAACCAAATAACATAATTTGTTACAGTCAGCGACTTTTTATATTTCATATATTTTTTTTTACCTTAACGCTATTGTGTCTATGCGAAGGCCAACAACAACAACAACAACAACAGACGCCCAAACAAATTTTTTTACTGACCCAACAACAATCAAGAGCCAAAAACAACAAGAACAACAACAACGAGCACCTATCACGGTAAATGGTGGAAAGCGCGAAAAGAGTTTGACGAAAAAGTAATTTTAAGCATCGTTTAATTTTCATTTTGTGCTAGGTTTTTTTTTTTTTTTGTTGGGGTTTTTGTTGTTTTTGTGTAACTTTTTCGCTTTTGGCGCTGCCTTTTTGCTCAATGGACATTTGAGCAGAAAAATCTCACAAAAGTGCGTACTTTTTAACAAAGTTAATTTTTACGCTTCGCTTTCTGCTGCTTTGTTGCTCGCCTTCTACCTTCAGCTCCTTTGTGCTATTTTTTTTTGTTACCAACAGTGGAACTGCAGTCTCTCTCTCTCTCTCTCTCTAAAAAAAACAAGTGCTTAACAAGTATCAAAGGGTTTGTGTGTGTGTTTTTTTAGGCTGCCAAATGGCAAAGCACTTTAATTATGCTCAAGAAGGTCAAGTGAACCGTTTGGCTCGGGGCTCTACAAACTAATTGCTGCATGTGGGCGATGCAGGCAACGCGGCGTATGCGCAATAATTGACGCTTAACATTTCGGCTTTGGCCCGGTCGATCCACGGCCAATGACTTTGGGAATATATACTATATTAAGAGCTTAAGAGCTGTGACACCTGGCTAATTCTTATAATACTTACAATAAAGTGTGTAACTTTAATATGTAGATTTCAATGCAGAAATACATACATAGATATATATTTTTTAATTTTATTTTATTAGAGCATAGCTCTGGCAAACAAAGTATGATCCCTGTTCATTAAATTTGACGCTATAAGAGATTTAACAACATGCTTGAGTGCAAGCTAGGGGCGAGAATTAGTCAGAAGTAGCTCTTCGTCATTAATTCATTAACTAATGGTTAAATTACGGCATCAGCTCTCAGAAAGGGGGGGGGATGGCAAAAGCGAACGCAGAGTGCACACACTTTTACTCATGCATGTTGCAAGTCACACTTCGCTGGCTCCCCAAAGATACTTAGACGTGTTCTTTCCCAGCGATAAGCCGCAGTGGAAATCTGCCACAAACACGGCAAACAGAACACACACAAACAAACGGACTCTGATTTGTCATTCGTCGTGACTTTTGGCACGCATCTCCTACGACACAGAGTGCAACGCCTTGCCCTTGCATTGGTCAAGCATCGGTGGCCTGTGCTGGCTTTCTGGCTGGAGATCCCACCTGCAGCAGGTGCAGGTCTGCAGCGCAAATGCAATTTGCATATGCATGAGACTGTGGCCGACATTTTTGCAAATGTAAGAGGTGCAAATGACAGAAACCAGGGAGCGCGCAATGATTGCGCCACGCAAACAACAAGCCGTGTCCAAGGCAGGCCAAAAGCGTAGCATACTTTTCAGCTGCCGCTGCGGAGCCAGCTTAAAGTTAAGTCTTAAAGCGCCTCGAGGGGTTCGCAAAAGCTGCGCTGATTCCGATTTGTCTGCCTGTTGTATGTAATACTCCTGCTGCTGTTGCTGCTGCTGACTAACTGCCACGCCCACTACAGTTTTTAATTAGTCATTTGCGTTGAAAGAAACGACGAGCGAGAGATGAATATGCAAACGCACCTGCTTCGTGTTAGCCGCTTCTCTAATTTCGCACAGGCTGCGCTTGCGTTTCCTCCCGTTTCCGTTCTGTTCCTTGGTCCGCACCCATTTTATGTTATTGTTTTTAATTTGAAATTCTTGAGAAGTTGTAAATTCATTACTTATTCACTTGACAGGCGCACAAAAAAATAAATTAAAAATGTAAATTAAATTAGTAACTTCAGTGCGTCTGTCAAGTGTTGCTGATTTATTTGCTAGTGGCCGTTGCCGCCGCTCAGATCTCTGCAACTCCTGGCCCTGCCCCAATGCTCCTCGAATAATTGAAGCCCAAGGCAATGCCTTTCAAGGCCCAACTTGACCTTCAAACATAGCCTGGCACACACACACACACACATACACACAGATACAGTGCTGGCAGCTAACTTTATTGCATAAATTTTTAAATGCCAGCGACTGCGGGCGGCTGGGGGCCAGATATAAATGTCACTGAAAATATTGCACGACTCTCTGCGCCGCTGCGATTGTCCCGCTGCGTGGCTGCAATCAGCCAAACTTGGCTGCGTCTGCGTCAAGATAAATGCACAAGTTCATTTTCGGTTCCATAATGCTCTGCACACACCACACAGCAGACAAATGGGGCTGCTTAGCTAGGACAACCAAGAAAGCCCTCAAAGTGCATTCAATTTAATTCATTTCACTTGGGCTGGCACATATTTATTTATTTATTAATTTATTTAATTATTAAGACACATATTTATTTATTTATTTGTTTATTTATTTATTTATATATTTATTTTTTATTTATTTATATATTAAGTCTCTCAAAACGCGTTCAATAATTCATTTCACTTGGGCAGGCACATATTTATTAATTTATTTATTTATTAATTTATTTAACTATTCATTTATTTATTAACCAATGCTTGCAGCTTTCAGTCTATCTTAAGTTAAATAATATTATCTTAACTAACTAGCTAAACAGAAAACACGAAACTAATAGAAAATGCAAAATATTCTATTATTGGGTTTCTTCTAAATACATCAACACGCCTGAACTATATTTAATTTATCATGGTAAAAATATACCAAACGTTTTATAATAAGAATTACCTTAAATTAAACAAAAGTCTTTAAAGTTGTGCTGTGAATGTTAAACGTGTTTTGCGGCCTGCAAAATGTATAGGAGAGCAGAAAACTATCTTATGCAAGAATTAATTTGATATTTTTGTATTTGCGATAAAAAAAGTGTATTTGCTCGTCACTCTTCATTTATTTTTTTGCGTTAATACTCCCTGTTGGTTTTGGTAAGGAGGCAAAAAAAAAAAAAGATGTTGTTGATGTTTGCTGCATGCCACGAGCTTTGCGAGCGCGCTGCATATTTGCCTTAAACTTTTGCGGCAGCAACAGCAGACACGGACAAAGAGACAGACAGACGCACAGTTAGATACTCAGTGAGACAGAGACGCGCAGTCAGACAAACAGACAAGCAAAAGTTGTGACATACCCCACACACACACACACTCACACACACACACACACTAAGTCGCATACAAACACCTAGAGTTGCACGGTTGTTGTTGTTATTGCTAGTTGATGTTGCAGCACAGACAAAGTTTTGCTACTTGCAACCGAGTTGACTACGCTTTGTGTTTACTTAGCTGGCAGAGAGAAACTTTTGTGCCACGGTGCACAGAGATTCATTTCACATGTCACAGTTGAGCAGAAAAAATATTTGCGCGCATTCTGCTGAGCAAACAATTTCCCTTTAATTAACATTAAATCAATCTTTGATATAAGCTGCGTGCCAGCCTGCAAAGCTCATATACATAACGCACCGACCGCAAAACTTGTGCGTTTCTTTCCATTTTATTTTTTATGTCCTTTTGTCGATTTGCATACGCACTGCAGGATATACGTCGAATGACTGCAAAATAAATTGGAATTAATATATGGTTTTATTTAGGGGGAATTAATGAGCTTGCAAATTGGCAAGGCGTTCGGCGATTTCAGCAACTAAACATTCCAATTGGAATTGATTAGCAACTGATCGTAGCCCAATTGGAATGTTGTTTATATAAGAAGACTTCCAGCAGAATTTTTTTCCAATTGAGCTTATCAGCTCCACATTTACTTAACAAAAACTATAATATTATTTAACATTTCAGAAGTCTTCAATTTTATTTATTTTTTTTTTTTACTCTTATATTGTTTGTAACCTGCATTAGGACAAAAAACAAATTGCTTAGCAAGTAAAGACATAATATCAGGATTGTTTGAGCTACAATGAGTTCAAGCAATATATATTACATTCGAGTTTGTGAATTAAACCTAATTTATGTGTGGCAAATCCAGAATGTGTAATCTTTTTAAGCGTCGTGTGTCCAGACTATTGTCTAAGAGATCCTATTTATATACCTTACAGCACATCTACTTATTTCACTTCTGACAAAGGGTATGTTTAGGTATTTTTGTATTTCATAGTTGCTCATTTACCAAGGAGCACATGTGATAGTTCTTAGGGTCATATACTGGCACCTTTGCTGGATTTCAAGGGGTTGCTTGCTATTCCCTATAGTTGCATAGCGTATGTCCACACTCGCTTAAGAATCGCCTTTTAAAGGCGAACTTTCTTCTTAAGACTCAGTTGAGAGCGCGTCCCTAATAGCCAGTACATTATTCTATTTTTCGACTTGAGCTGCGTTTGTTTCGATTTTATATGAAGCACTCCCAAGTATTTTACAGAGCCATTAACAGGTGTAGAGGAGGGCAGTTTCCTTGCCTTAATGAAAACGTCACTTGGACTAATTTAATTACTATTCAAGTCTTACATATAAGGTTGTATTACTCTGAAATCAAAAACAAATGGTAAGAGAATCGATCCAAATTTGGCAAGAGCTCTGATGTAACCCCTTGACTTTTGATAAAGGCTTGCTTAAAATTGTGCATTGAATTTGTTGCATGTCAATTAAAAAGATTGTTACATACGAGTCGAAACAGCCATACACATAAAAACAAATAATTAATTTATTAATTTTTGATGAATATTTGTTTAATCTTTTGAATGCCAAACAATAGCTGAAATCCGTACACGCTCAAAGTGTACATTAATTAAAGATCTTACTTTATTTACTAGAAATATTCCAATGATATTTTGTACATTAATTAAAGATGTTACTTTATTAGCAAAAAATATTCCAATGATATTCTGGAAAAAGCGAATATGAGTGGGAATTGCAAAATGCCTATTATCTCAAAATCAACAAGGACAATTTGGGTGGTATTTTTGGGGCCTATTTTGGGCAGCTGAAAGCCCTTGTCGATACGAATTGTTCGACGATGAGCGACCAGTTGTATCCCAGTCGGGACTTCTGTGAGTGTGTGTGTGTGTGTGTGTGTGTGTGTGTGTGTGTGTGCGGCATGTTTGATCTGTGTTTGGGATGCATTCGCTTTAATTATCGAATTGCTTCAAAAATTAGCAAATATTTTGCGCACGTTGCGCAAATGGCGATGCGCCTGCCAAATATTTACAGTGCGTATGCGTAATTTTTAATTGATTTGGCCGCAGCGCAAACAAATACACACACGCACGCACACACACACACACGCACTCAATGGCAATGGGTCACGTAGGCAATTTGTGGCGGATAGGGGGCTGAGTGTGAGTCAATAATGCGCTGTCTGTTGCCGTTGTATGAGTGTCTGAGCGCCCATTAAAACGCCCCAATTTGTGTGTTTATTGTATAAATTAAAGCCCATTGCGAGCATATTTGTTTATTTAGTTGCTCTAACTCACACACACACATACACACACATGCCCCCCTTTGCTTAGTACGTGCTGCGTTGTGTGTAATTGAAAACAGTTGTTGCATATTCACTTCTTTGTCACTTAATTACCATGCAACGAAATGCAAATTTGCAATAAGATCAAACTATTCCACATGCTGACTGATGCGAGCATATGCTCTATAATTACGATTTTCCATTACAATTGAAAATTGTAGTGGGCGGACTTGACGAAATGGTCAGGAATATGTACATCAATCGAGTTAGAAGGCATAATTAGTTCAAATTAAAAATTTAATAATAGATAAATAAATTAACAAATCTCCTTCATACATGACAATGCTAATAATATAATAAACCAACCAAACAAGTAAGAGGCTCTGTCTCGACTAGGGGATACCCTGAACCCTCTTCTACCAACACCAAATGCAGCGCTAGCTGCCGCTGACACGTGGCATGCCAATATTCATTCTCTTTAATCACTTCTGTGTTTCTTAACCGATCTTGATAAAATTTTCAACAGTAGATCTTAATGTACTATAGAATATTTGTATCTTCTCAACAAGTTTATTGCATTGAAATTGTGGCTTATATTGGTGGGCAGCATAAATTGATGTTTTCACTTGATTTACTTGACTTGGAGCTAGTAGCGGGAAGGTGATAATAGCTATAAAATGCAAGATACTTAATATATATATATATATACTATTCAGGATGCTGCGAGCGACGGACAGACAGACGCACATGGCTAGATCGACTCGGCTGTTGATGCTGATCAAGAATATATATACTTTATGGGGTCGGAGATGCTTCCTTCCACCTGTTACATACATTTGCACAAACACATTATACCCCTTTTATCCATTTTTAATAGGTTCAGGGTATAATAATTTTGACAAAAACTTAGGTTTGACTCTAAAGCGTGCCGAAAAAAATTCGGACAGTCATAATAGACATTCATGAAACCTTTTGTTGACTGCTCGAACACATTTCAGTCACATGTCTGGGGTTAACCTAGTTTTTAATCTATTTGTCAGTTAATTGTCAAGTTGAGGGGAACTTAATCAATCACGCGTGATATATTTCATGTCGAAATTCAATCAAAGTTGACGTCCGTCGATTAGCGCAGCATCAGCTTAACCTTTCCGCGCACCCTCTCCGATATATTTACCTATAAAAATTGTTTAAGCATTTTATGTTTGCACAGCAGTTGCCAGATGCAAAAATACAAAAAAAAAATATATGTACATACAAAATAAACGAAAAGCTGAGGCACAGCATTTTTTTGCGACGAGAAATTAAATTAAACATTTTTTTATGCCTGCCCTCAGTCAAATGTGTGCGTCGCTTTTTCGCCCGGATGGGCGGGTAGTGAGGGGCAGGGGCATGGTTCCAGGCAGGGGTTCAGGTCCAGGTCCGGGCTCGACTACGGTTTATATGTATATATATATATATGTAGAACGAGAGTCTGACAGGCGCGCTGCAAATAAATTTTGTATCGTTGCGTGTATCGCATGACATATGCATCAAAGCGTTGGGTAGGAAGGGGGCAGCCCACTCAGGCGGGGGGAGGGGCACTTGCTGTCGCAGCTGTCAATAAGTGCGCTGAGCTGATGTTAAAAATCAGCCATTAAAATATGCTGTTAAAAATGCAGATTCCCGTCGCCGGCTGTTTGTTAATGCGCTCGCATAAGCCACACTTGCCGCAGCTGCCACAGCTGCCGCAGCAGCTGCATATGGCAAGCAAATTGAATGCGCAACAAAGCAACTTTCTATCAATTTAGTCATCGATTTTCAGCACAATGCTGTTGGCCCCAAAAAGTCCAGGCCACAGCGAGGGCTGTAAGAGAAGTTGATAGACAACTTTACACAGATATTATCCAATCTCTATATATAAAAGTGTTTGTCCTATATATAAAACTGACCAGATTTATATATCTAATCTCTATATATAAAACTGTTTGTCCCGACTGACTGAGTAAGATTTTGGAAGCTGAACTTTTCACTGTTGTTACCTCTTGTGATAAAGCTGCACGTTAAACGGGTTTCCGCAAATTCCACCCGCAAGTGTGGAATAATCGCGAAAATGTATGAAATTTGTATAAAACTTTTTTGCTTACCATCCGATCAGCTTTAAACTCATTTTCAAAGATTTTTGTTCAAATTAATTTGAGGCGTTTTGACACTTTTCGAAGAAACGCATTTCTCCTTGGTGGAAATGGGGGTCAAAGATTTTGTCAAATCATTTTAGACGTGTTTAACATTTTTCGCAGAATCAAAGCTTCCTCGGTGGAAAATACGGGTCAAAGATTTCTTGGGGGCAGCTTTAAGTTTTCTTCGATCGGCCTCAAACTTATATTCAAAGCTCTTCAAAAGAAATTAATGAATACGTGTTTGGGACTGTGGCAAATTAGCGGTAAACATTTCTATGAAAATTTTTTGTTTACCAACCGCTCGGCTTTAAAATCCATTTCAAATGCGCTCTTCATGGATGACAAATCAAATTTTTTTAAGCACATAACTTTCCACGGGCAAGGCCGGGTAATGCCCGCTAGTTGCTTTCTAAGAGCTTCACTCTGATAACTTTGCAGTCTGTCCATTTGCGCAACTTCATTTGCTGGAAAAGTTTTTAAATAGTTGCAGCAAGTGGAAGTCGGCTTCTAATTCGATGCAGGCCGGCAAAAGGGATTTACAAGCTTTGGCAGCAGCTCTGCGAGTCGATTTCGATTTGCCAAAAAGTACACAAACAACTTTTGTGAAAGAAAATGAAATGAAAATCTAGCAAAGCAGGCGAGTGTAGTATGTGAGGACTTTATGACAACAATTAAATGCATTTGCTGAAACCAAAGACTAATGCCACAGACTGATACAGATTTGAGCCAACACGATCTGTTCGAGCAATTAGAAATTGCAGTGTGCACAGACTTTCGAGCACTCAGTGTAACTTTCCAGTCTTAAATATTTATGGCCAACATATTGAGGCACGCATTCGTGTTGCGCGCCCGCACGCTCTGCCGCCAGTTAATAGCCAAACTAATAAAATAATAATTAAATGTGTCAAAGTTTCCAAAGAGTAATTAATTATACATATATCTGTATGTACATGTATATAAAAGATACACACACACATGCCAGCAGAATGTAGCCCCAACTCAGCGTCTAAGCCGGGCTAAGCGCAAAAGTTTCTTATTGGCCGGCGCATTAAATGTTTAATGGCTATCGGTAGCAACTACCTGAACCACAGCAAAAGTTCAAGAAAATATATCATATACGAACGGGTGTGAACGACTGACAGATCCTCTATCAAGAGCAGAAGAATCTACTGGAGTTAGCTTCATTTATAACTATGTAATAAAAATAGAGAAAAATATAAAAAGAAAACATATCTTTTTACAATTTCCCAGT
Organism: Drosophila lacicola; assembly: GCA_035045355.1. Lineage (NCBI taxonomy): Eukaryota > Metazoa > Arthropoda > Insecta > Diptera > Drosophilidae > Drosophila > Drosophila lacicola. The sequence goes on from JAWNPB010000026.1 coordinate 110,641, forward strand.
AATAACAAAAAGTAAACCATTTTTAAAATAATTTTTTATATTAATAATCCATATAAATAATTCAGGATAAATTGGGGATGTCCTTCTTCTCAGAGGATTTCTATCCAACTTCATTCTGAGCATGTAGCTCCTTACCCAAAAACAAAAATATATACATAAAGCTATATACTAATCGATCAATTACAGGGTATATGGTGGGGCTGTAAGAAAAGGGTCAACACAGCACAGCAAAATTGTGTTGGGCCAAAGTTTTGTTCGGGTTACACCCAATCCATCAGTTAATAAATGTGACAAAATTGCGTTGGTGCCCAGCCAAAGTGGAGCAAAAAGGGCTTAAGCTAACCCACACAGAAGCACATTGAAAAATAATAAATCATAAGAAATTATTGTTCTCCTTGTTGTTGTGGTGGGGCAAAAAACCCATTTCAGGCAGCGTCTGTGGCAAAAGTTGAAGTCAAGCATAAAGCACACCTGTTCACACACACACACACATGCAGAGAGAACGTTGTGATACGTGCTGTAAACTATTTTTGCTGCCAAATTTATTGCAACTGCGAGCTGTGGCTGCCAAGACGGAAGAGGAGGCATCTGTGACTGGATACAATGGGGAAGGGGATTGCGGGCAAAGCGAGTTTAATCACCTTGTGAAAGTGGCGAGAAACATGTCGGCAAATTGAGATGCACATCCTGTCGCCAGTTGACATAGTTTTTCCGAGGCTTTCTAATTGAAGTGTTGCTTAAACAAAAGCAAAACTTAAATCGCTGTGAAATTGTCCCCCCCTCCACCCCTTCAGCCAACTGGCAGACACTCGCAAAAAACGCAAGAGAACGCGCTGAAAAATGGCAAACGTTTGCCAGTTTGCCAGTTTGCCACTTGCTTTCACGCTTAAACACTCTGCGGCAAGTGCGGAAAGTGGTGGGCGGTGAGTTGGGGGCGTGGCGCCGCGTCGCCAACTTGCAACATTTATGGCATCGACAACGCTGCTTAACTGCTTGGAGAGCACTTGGCGCGCGCAATGCTTTGACCAAGAACCGGGCGACAAGCCACAGCCGCTTTGTGGCTGTCAAGTGGCCTCCGTTCCTCTTCTTCTTCTATTTTCCATCTATTTTTTTTTTTTTTGGCTGCCCGACTTTGACTCCACACACATAAGTGCACTTGCCAGACGCGCACTCGAGCCACAGCCCGACTGCAACAATGTTGCAGACAGTGCTTGCAACGGAAAGTCGGAATCTTAAAGGTGCTTAATTAATGCACAATTCCAAACATTTTAAACAACATAGCTGAGAAAGGTTAAACCATTTGCAAAATATAAATCGGCTACGATATGCCTGATTTATAGGACTTAAAAGCTTATCAACTTTTATTAACAATGAGGAATCAGCTTGCAATGTTATTAGCCTAATATTAACTGTTTGGAATTACGACGAGAAAGAAGGGCTATCTTCGGCAAGCCGAAGATTTAATACCCTTGCAGACCCAAACTTTTCAGTGCTTTGCCCGTATCTAAGAACATGGAAAAAAAGTTAATGCCGAGTTTGGTTAAGATATCTTGAAAAACAAAAAAGTTGTTCACACAGCTTCATTTTCGACTAATCGTTCCTATAGAAGCTATATGATATAGTAGTCCGATGTAAATAATATTTTGCATAAATGTAGAGAAACTAGTGAAACTAATAAATGGCGAGTTTGATGAAGATATCGCAAAAAACAAAAAAGTTTGCCATACTATAACTTAATTTTCGACCGATCGTTCCTATGGCAGCTATATGATATAGTGGTCCGATCTTAATAGGATTTTGCATATACATGACGAGCATACTAAAACTAATAAATGCCGAGTTTGGTCAAGATATCTTGATAAACAAAAAAGTTTTCGATACAAGAACCTACTTTTCGACCGATCGTTCCTATGGCAGCTATATGATTTAGTGGTCCGATCTTAATAGGATTATGCATATATATGACGAGCATACTAAAACTAATAAATGCCGAGTTTGGTCAAGATATCTTGATAAACAAAAAAGTTTTCCATACAAGAACCTTGAAACAGACAGGCGGACGGACGGACATAGCTATATCGACTCGGACTCAAGAATATATATACTTTATGAGATCGGAGATGTCTCCTTCTATGCGTTACACATTTCACGACAAAATAATAATACCCTCTGCAAGGGTATAAAAATGAATATATGTATGTGAAATGAAAGTATTTACATAATAAGCTTGAATTTGAATTTAAATGCATAAACAATTTAGTTAAAATTAATTGCATTCATAATAAGCGCACACATATATACACTCATTATTTAGTTATAAAACATTTAAAGCGAATTAAAATTTGAAAATCGCTTATGCTAAAAGCCGGAATCAAAAGGCTTAACTTAGCTGCAAGCAAGCATCATCGAACAAGGGCTGCAGCAAAAGTTGCATCAATATCAGACAGCAAAAAACTCAACACACACACACAGATACACACACACACACACAGGCAGAGACATCGATGTTTGCCGTTAAATTTTCAGACCTTTAGCTTTTTTGCGCGTAACTGATATGTGAGCTTTCCACACACACACACACACAAGCACACACACTTGCTAAACTACTTAAAATATTTTGTTGAAGCAAAAGCAATGAAAACCCAAAAAGTTAAGCCAGCTTTCCCCGCCCCGCCCCAACCCGCCTTCATCGTCGCGTTGCTTCAAACGATTTTCAAGCGATTTTCCAAAAAGTGAGCAAACGAGTGTATCGTTTTCATATGGCAACAACACACACACACACACACACACACACACACAGGCACACACAGCTCGATGTATCTTTCACTTTCCTGCATGCGGCAATGAACCGTGAAACCGTAAAATGTTATGTTCTGAAAATCTGAAATTTTTAGCGCGCTTCAAAGCGTTGCTCGGTATTGCCATCCTCATGGAACCCGACTCCTGATGCTGCCGGCTGCTGCTGCTGCTCCTATTCCCGTTCCTGGCTGCCAATAAAGTACCAGGAGCTGCGGCAGGAGTGGCATGCGCAGATGAATGTTGCCTAGGTAGCTACCCTGCCCCGACCATGGCAGGGAATTTGTGCTGCTCTAGCATTCGGTCTCTGCAGCATTATTCCTCTGTCAGCAGTTCGCAGCATTTATGCCCGTATAAAAATCTTAACAAATCTCTTTTCCTCAAATTTTTGATGTACCTTTAAGTATAGTTATTTATTTATTTATTTATATATTTATTTATTTACTTACTAATCTATTAATGGTCGATAAAAACGAGTGTCTTCTTAATTATTTAATACATCAAATTATGAAAATTAAGTGCTAAAAGCCCAATTGGAATTTCTAGTAGCATCAGCGACACGATGCAGGTGTTTTATTTGCCCGTCCGCCCCTTTTCACAGTTAATTTTGTCAGAGCCTACAGCTAAGCAGGAAGGTGTTAAAGTGTTTTTAAGCAGATATTAAAAATTATCTTAATTTACTATATTCTTTGAGAAAATAAAAAAAACAGGAAAAAAGAAAGAAGTTATGAATAAAGTAAGGCAATTTATACTAGTTATATAGAGTATTGAGTAGATAAGATAAAAGAATGGGAATTTAGCGACCGGGTGGGGGAAATTTATAGCCTGTCCGGAAAGTATATTTAATATCCTATTTCTATATATATCTTTAGATTTTCAACTACCTAAGATTCATTTAGTCTTATGTGACGGAGCTTTACGTACATCAATAAAGTAAAGAAATTTATACTAGATATATAGTGTTGAGTAGATAGGATAAAGAGGTAGGTCTAGGCCATTACCATTGCTTATACTACTTAATATAAATACTATACAGCTTATACTACTTTATTTATAGCTAGGCTAAAAAATAATCGGAGTGTAATTGTGAGTGTAATTTTTCAGCTTTCCAGTCTTGATAGTTTGGACTCAACCAGCATTCCGTCTATCAATCAATTTATTAGTCAGTTAGTGGATAATAGTTTTATTTATTATATTTTTATGGTATTCAATTCAACCTTTAAGCAGGGTGTTTGACAGCCATAACAAGCTTGCCTTGAACTTCTCTTCTACTTTTTTTTGCGAGCTTGTCAAGCTTTTAGGCGTTTAAAGTCTGCCTTTTTGTATCTACTGTTGGCTTAGCCAACATGAAGCCCTTGCACCCACACACACACACACACACACATGTCCCCGCTGTGCCCCTCTACCTCTACCCTCCTACCTGGCCCACTTGCATGTCAGCCATTTGGTCATGCAATTTTGCTCTTATCATTGCTTTATTACCATAGCCGCACACGTGCCGGGTTCAATAGACTTTAAGTGTTCTTTTCTCCAGATACTGCGGCTTAAGCGAAGTTTATTTATCAACAGCTGTTGATAAATTGGCTGCTATTGATAGGCAGCACTTAGGCCTTATGCATTTATAATGCGACGATTGAAAGGTATTTCAAATCCGCACAAAAAAAATTCAATGGGCCTCTCACCACGCTAAAGAACGTGCCTCGGCTCGTGGTCGAGGCACCCAAATGCACTCGAACGCAAATCCCTTTGAGTGGAAGAAACGAAGCGAACCGCAGGCCAAGTTAGTTGGTTGCTTGCTTCTCGCTGCGTTGGGCCAACTTTCAGCAAAGCAGCCAGCCAGCACTTAATTTACGAATAAACGCGCATAATTTTATATCTATACAAGTCTTTCAGCCGGCGCTCCCTCCGACGTTGTTGTCTAAGTTTTTGGCATATGAAAAGGTTGCCAACGTGGCGCGTAATAATAATTTTTCAAACTACGCATGTGTGTGTGTGTGTGTGTGTGCGAATGTGTGTGCGGGTAGTTGGAAAGTTTTTAACCAATGTCTACTTGTGGCAGCCGCAGAGAAGAACTCCTCAAGGTGTGCCTGGCACGCGGCGGCAACCTGTCTGACTGCTGGTCTTTTGTGCAACTTTTGCCAGCGCCGAGGCGCTGCCTCTATGCTAAAACTTAAGCTAAACTCGGCGCGCACACACACACACACACACACGCACACACACACACACGTGTATTTAGCTGCACCTGCACGCATGCGAAACCCTTTCGCATGTGCAAAAACTTTTTGGCAAAGTTTTCGTTGCGAAATTGTTGATGATGAAAATGCGCGAGTAGCGAAAGCCAAAAAGGGTGTTGCCTTTAGGAGACGGGGAAGGGGCGGGGTTGCGCGTTGAACCGCAACCAAGTAAAACGCGAAAAGCACAAGCAACAACAACAACAACAACGACAACGACAGCAAGTGCAGCAAATCAAGCAACAACAGCGCTAATAGTTTGCATAAAAAAAAAAACAAAATATAATGGTTAAATAAAAGTCCGTTGCATACTCTAAATGCCTGGCGGGATTTATGTGAAATTAATGGACCAAGAAGAATTATAGAGTGAGAAAAATTTGTTAACGCAAATCTTGCAAAATACATTTAAATATATATTTTATTTAATTGGGATCAGATCGAACCTAATAAAAAATAAACTATATTTTTAAACGTATTTTGTAAGATCTGCCATTTATGGACCCCTGGTTTTGATTCATTAGAGCTGCTTTTTAAACAAAAAAAATCTAAACGGATCGGTTCAAGGTTAGAATCGATGCCATGGCAATTGGAGTGTGGCCTTCTACTACCTTAAGACATAAGACAAATTATGTTTTCAAATTTGGTATACATCAGCTAGAAATCAACATAGGTTTGTCTAAGTTCTGAATAAGAAAGTTGAATATTTTTATAGGCAAGCCAATTGCTTTTGTTGTTTAGCTGGAGAATTAGCTCGTCGAGTCAGTTTTCTGTCTGCGTCTCCATCAAAGCTCGTCAAGCCGATTGGTCTTCAGTATTTGGTCTATGTGCGTTCGCCCTATAAACTCGGTCGAAGTATCTGTCAATTGCTCCTACAGTATAACTAGAGAATAGCTTAAGAAATATTTAATTTTAAACCAATCAAATCCATAAAGCCTATGAGGCATATGACCATCCTTTGAGTTTCAGCTTTGGATCGATCCTTGATTCGTCAACTCTTTTTTCAGCTCGTTTCAGTCTCAGGTTGGGCTGGTTTTGGCCAGGTGTAATGGTTCAGAATTCTGTTTAAAGTAAGACAGCAAATCCAGGAGTAAGACAACAATGTATGAACAATGGAATTCCGGATATGAATCGGTAAGTCCGATTTGAAGCCCTGGCTTATTAAAAATAAAATTTAATAAAATATTATATAAATAATAGAATATAGTGAGCTATAAAAATGAGTATTAGGATATCATAATTTTAAATAAATTCTGTTTAACAGGCAGCCTTGCAGTTTATCACAGCTCGCTGTGCTCCTTGCTTCGATAGGTAGAGCATTTGCACTTCGTTAATAGCCAAGCAATATCTAAATAGAGCTTGACTTACTCGCACTTGAGTATGTTGTGTGTTGTGTTGTATTGCTGCGCAGCGGGGCCAAGTTCCCTTCGGAACAGTCACACACACATTTGATACTTGACTGATAGACTTGTTGGCTGTGTTGACAGCTTTTGTGGCGCCCTGCGAATATAACCAAAAGCCGCAAAAGCAACTGGCAGCTGCTCCAGTTAGCTTGGATGGAGTGCTTTATGGCGTATAGTCGCATCAGTATCAGTTTGATTGTATCCATCAGTCAATTAAAATCATTATGCAAAGCAGACATAAACCAACTGACAGGGCACACGTTCTCTGCGGCTTCGGACGGGTCCAGTACCCATCGGACCGATCAGGCAGCTGTCAGCGTTGACAGCGAGAGAGAGAGAGAGGGAGAGTGAGAGAGTGCTGCGAGCCCAGATTAAAATGGCCGTGGGGCGCAGCAATAAGAACACGAGACAAAAATCAGAAAGAAAGACTCATCGGACATGTGTCAAGCTCAGCAGCAGCAACTGTTGCTGATGGGAGGAGCGTCGGTTTCTAAGGTAATTTCAACGTCAATTAGATGATGTTTACTGCATTTGCAGCAAATTGACAAACTCGTCGCTGACAGCAGCTTCGCATTTTCCACATTTCCCTTCATCTGTAGCAACATGTACGGCAAATGAAAATTCAAAGCGAACGTTGTTGGTTTGCGGCTCTGTTCGATGCTGTTGACGTTATCAAAAGTTGCGGGAAAATCGAGCAAAAAAAAAGAGCTGTAGCAAATAAATAAGAAAGAAATCAAGCGAGTCATGAGAAAAGGATACAAGTAATTTGCCAAGGGCAACACGGCCACAGCGGAAGTTAACATTGAAAAGGATTACCGCATCGCAGCCAACCCTCAATCCCCAGCCCCCAGCCACGCCCCCTCTCTGTCAGTATATGTGCGTATCTGTCTCCTGGTTTGGGTCGTTTTCACGATTTTATTTTCTCTTCTTTTTTTCCCCATTTTGTTGGCGTCCAGGTAAAAAGTCGAAGATTTTTAGTTAGCCCGCCTTTTGCGATTTGGCTTTGTTGTCTTTGACTTTGACTTTAACTTTAAGTTTGTCTTTTTCAGCAGTTGGCAAATTGAAATTTGCATTTTGATAAGCTGCGGCTGATAAATATGCACCTTGTGGGTGCATATGTGTGTGTGTGTGTGTGTATAATGACTTAATAATCCTGTGCGCAAAGTCCTTTTGCAAATTATGACATTTACGTACTAATTTCCTTCCTAAATACGTTTCGGCGACAATGAGGCGAACCCAAAGGCTGCCCGACTACATCTGACGGGCATAAGTTCCCAACTTAAGCTTTTTTGCCACACACACACACACATAAAGTTTTGGCCCCACTCTTTGTGTGTGTGTGGGCGGAAGGAAATGAGAAATTTTAAGTGAACTAGATTTTTGGTCTGTTTGTTGGCTTTGTTTGCGTTTCACTTGCCGGCTGCAGCACCATTAACAACAACAACTCTGAACAGGTGTATGTGCAGCCAGGTGCGCCTCACTGTGCATGTGTCTCGATTTCTGTTTGCGGCTGCTCTGCAGCCAGGTTACGTATACGCCGCATATGCCGCCCACAAACACAGACACTCAACCAGCACAGATACCTCAAAAGGCCAGGCATAACTTGGAGCTGAGTACGGTTTGGGAAGGAACTAAGTGACTGACGTCCAGGTCCAAGGCAAGGATTAACCTTGCCAGTACTGCGGTGTGCCCAAAATCGTTTGGCAAAGCTAAAGAGCTAAGCTCGTAAAATGCAGGTGCTCTGCAAATGGCCGGGCTTATTAACTGGAGTGGGCGAAGACAACTCTTTGCAATTGTAGTAAAATTCCAAAAAATTTAAAGTATCCATAAAATGTATTTTCTTTTTGGGGGAATAAATCACAAACGGCTTACCAATAGAAATAAATCTGTGCAGCAGGTAGCTTCGAGAGTTTTTTACAATTTTACTGCAAATGAGTTGGACACAAAACGTACTCAAAGGGGGTTAATTTACCCGCCATTTAACTGAGCATCTGCTGTGCATAATTTATTGGCCATGCGATGAGCATTGAAGTGCAAATATTTGCTTAGCCTCCAATTAGCCATGCCAACAAGTTATTAATTTGCCTGACTAGCTCTGCCATTTATACCCTGTAGACGCGTATCAAAAGGGAAGTCAGGGCAAAATATAGTTGTACAAAAGGAAGAGTATGTTTAATGTTAATGGAATGAAGCTGGTTTATTTAAGGCAAAAGGACAGCTGCAATTCCTTAGCTGGACACAGGGTATCTGCTAGTCGAGCACGCTCGAGTAGCTAACTCTTACTTATTATACCCTGAGCCCATTGAAAATAGGAAGGTATAATGTGTTTGTGCAAATGTAGGTAACAGGCAGAAGGAAGCATCTCCGACCCCATAAAGTATATATATTCTTGATCAGCATCAACAGCCGAGTTGATCTAGCCATGTCCGTCTGTCTGTATGAACGCAAGGATCACAGAACCTATAAGAGCTAGAGACTTGAAATTTTAGTTGTAGGGCCTCCTAGTGTCTGCGCAGATATTCGATAATTAATTCCAAGTATTCGATTAAAATCGATATAGAAATCCTGTTTTTTGAGCAAATCTCGTAAGTTAAAAGAGCTAGAGTCACAAAACTCGACATGTAGCTTCTTGAATAGTATATATTATATCAATTATCTTTCATTTTATTTTATTTTTTTTACTACTGAAGAAAGCGAGCGTAATTGGAATAAGAGGGTTCAGGGTATGGCCTAGTCGGGAGCTCCCGACTAGAGCCTCTTGTTTGTGTGTATTTACAAATTTATTTGCTTTTATTTACTGCGGCTGTGTTTTGCTCATTAATTTGGCAATTTGTATGCAAAATGCACACATAGAGCCCCCGCCAGAGCCCCGCCCCGCCCCGCCCCCCATGTTAACTGTCACTGCCATTGTCTGTTGTAATTAGAATCATGTTAATGAATTTCATTTGTTTGTCGGCCTGTCGACGTTTTCATTTCTTTATTTTTAATTCTTTTTAATTATTTTTTTTTTTATCACTTTCGCCTTCGTTGCCCGTTGCATGAGCCTAATAATTTGTATTTGTTTATTTAGCCAGCCAGAAACGTTTCTTTTGTTGGCCAGTGTATGCGCAAGTGATAGTTATTTAAATTTTAATTACTTGTGAGCCTAAAGTGAGTGTTTGAATCGTCCAATGAATACATTTAAATTGTGCATTCAAATGCGAAATTAAATTTGTTGCTCTTGTCAATGATTAAGTTTTTTATATGCACATTTGTTGTTGTTTTTTTTTTGTATTTGTATTAATTTTATTTCATTTTTTAACACTGTTTGTCCTTGGCAATTAATTGTTTAATTTGGTTATTTATAAATTAATGATGTGTTTTTCATATGTCAATGCACATTTGCGTTCGGCTTAATTTTATTTGTTTCTTTTTTTCTCGTGCTGCTTTAATTTCGTTTTTAAATTACAAATATCGTTAAACATTCATTTCAATTATGCAGATAAGCGCAAATGTAATGAAAGTTGAACAAGCGGATTAATGCGCAAAGTTGCCAAAGCGCAAAAAAAAGGTGGCTTAAAGTCAATTTAATGAGTTATAAAATGTGCAAGTCTGTGACAGTTAGTGGCAATTTGATTGGACATCAACATGGCTCAAAAGGACTGCCGCATTAAGCCGCTCAGCTGCACAGTTTTTTGCTTTTAACTATTAATTATTTGATCTATTTTTTTAACACAAGCCATACATGCGAATCATATATATATTAAATTAGGTATGTGCAATAATTTTAAGAAGATATAATTACAAGTAAAAATGTTCTATAAAAGTATTATAGGTATGATTTTCATGGGATGAATCAAATATTGTATCAAATTTCAGGACAAGACGATGTCGTAAAACTGATGAAAACGAATTTATTTGTAGCAAATAAATATATTTACAAATATACATAGATAACGTGCAAGCACGTTCAATAATTGGCTTTAATTGTTTTGAAAGCTTTGTTTTTGCAAAGTTGCTCATGATAAGACCCGAAAATAAGTTTATTATATACATATATATATATATATATATATATATATATATAGAATGTTCTATCAATCTGAGTCATCATATATATAATTATATATATATATACATACATTTAATACACAACATTTAATGTTATATATATTTAATTCTTTAGCTGATGACTCAGATTGATAGCACATTCTATATATTTTGAAAGAGATTGGATATTTTGAAGAGACTCGTGCCTTGCTTTAATTTGACACAATTAATCTTTCTATCTTTTGCTTATTATATACATTCAGTTGCATATTTTCATTTTGTGACATAGACCTTCACAGACCTACGGGAACTCATAGGCTTCTAGCATTTAATTTTCATAGTGTGATGTATTAAATAATAAGTCGACCATTAATAAATTAATAAATAAATAATAAGTAAATAAGAAAAAACTCTCTGATTATAGTTGGACCAGAGAACACTGACGCTTTAGATTCTGAAAGTATAAATAGTGTTCTCTCTAAAGTGAATCTCATTCAGATGTTTCGTCTACTATTTTTAAATGCTTAATTGATACCTACCGGACTTTTTGCCCTGTTCTAAATATCTTTCGTAAGGTTGTTTAACCCCAAAAGCCGAACCATAGTCTGGTTTCACTTTCTCCAAATCAGATTGCAGTTGAGTTTCCAATTTAGCCACTTTGCTTTTTAATACTCCCATTGCCTCGCGTCCTGCATATGTTTCACATATTTCACAATTGCTCTTCCCATTTTTCTCGCAACATTTTTTAAAGAACTGATCCTGCCTCTCGTACCAGTCACGCAGCAAAGCTTTACAAGTTTCCATAGATAATTGTCAAGAGAAGTGCAAATGCGATTAATTTCAGAATTGTGTTCATTGTTAGGCTGTTGTCTGGCGACTGCCCGTCTGTACGAAATCACAAATATATTTTGCAAACTCTCAGCGAAAAAGACATTCAGATTCGAAGGTGCTCTCCTCTAAAAAGATCGCAATCTAATTTTAATATATAAACCGGTCGCAGCGTTCTCTCAGTAAATGAATACATGATTTTGTTTTTATTTTGTCTATTACACATGCAATATCATTAAAGCACAAAAATAAAAGCCAGTAAACAAATTTTGCTGTCGGGCTTAAGGAGAAGTCGCGAGCATGGAGAAGAAATTTTAAAAAACTGGAAACTTGCTAGAAACGAAAGTTGATGAGATGTGGCTCAGATAAAGGGAGCACAGTAAATCTAATAAATGGAATAACAATGTTTTTTTATTTAGATGCAACAACGACCATTTATATGGCAGCTACATGATTTTGTGGTCCGATCTGCAATATAGAGATAGACCAATGCAAAGTCTCAAGACGATAGCTTTAAAGACATAAGACAAGTTGTCATAGGACATGGCTATAATGACACATTCCCCAAAGAAATTATGTGTTCCAAAAGCGTAAGCGTTTTTATTGATATTCTTGGCAAAGTTTGAAAGTTTTGCTTTTGTAAAAAAGCACATGATAAGACCTAAAAAAAATGATTAAATATATATGTATATACAACATTTTATAGTATACATATATATTGCATTTTTCAGCTGATAATTTAAATTGATAGTACATTCTATATATTTTGAAAAGATTCGCCTTGCTTTTAATTTACACACACAATTCTCTTTCTTTTGCTTATTATATATACTTTCGGTTACATATTTTCATTTTGTGACATAGACCTTCATAGGAACTAATAGGCTTCTATCATTTAATTTTCATAAAGTGATTTATTAAATAATTAGGAAGACACTCGTTTTATAATGGTTGGGCCTGAGAACTTTGACGCTTTAGATTCTGAAAGTATATAAATTATTCTCTCTTAAGTTAATCTCATTCAGATGTTTCGTATATTTTTTTGAAACTGTTACCTACCTGACTTTTTACCCTGTTCTAAATATCTTTGGTAAGGAGTTGAACCATCGAAGGCTACCCTATCAGTTGGTTCCACTTTCTCCGGATCAGATTGAACTTGAGTTTCCAATTCCACTTTGCTTTTCAATTCTTCCGTTGCCTTGCGTTCTGCATATGTTTCACATGTTTCATAACTGTTCTTCCCATTTTTCTCGCAACATTTTCTAAAGAACTGATCCTTCATCTCGTACCAGTTACGAAGCAAAGCTTTACAAGTTTCAAAATCCTGGGTATTAACCTTGTCACATTGGGGAGGAGCTCCAGAGATAATTGTCAAGAGAAGTGCAAACGCGATTAATTTCAGAATTGTGTTCATCGTTAGGCTGTTGTCTGGCGACTGCCCGTCTGTACGAAATCACAAATATATATTGCGAACACTAAACGAATAAGACATTCGGAATCGAAGGTGCTCTCTTTTAAAAAGATCGCAATCTAATTCTAGTATATAAAAGTATATAAAAAGCGTTCTAATACTAGCTATTTTATTTTTCTGTTTACTTTTATTATCTCTTCCGGCTTATTGCATGGGAATCATAATTAAAATATAAGATCAAAAGCCAGAGTAGAAAACAAAATCTCGTTTGACGGATTATTCCTAATGACTAATAAGTGAAAAAAACAAAAATGTTTTTATACGAAAGCTCCACATGATTTTGTTTTTATTATGTTTTCTAGTTTATTAGCCATGCAATATTATAATATTATATATTATAAACAGAACAATAAAAACCATTGTAGAAATTTGCAGATAAATTAGTAGAATATTGCTCGCAAGTCTTGAGCTTGGAGAAGATATCTTGAAAAACTGAAAACTTCTCCCTACGAAATCTCATAATTGACCGATTGTCCCAGTAGAGTTCCATGATACAGTTGTCTGAAGTTGATGAGATATGGCTCAAAAACAAATAAATGGAAAAACAATGTTTTTTTCAGCTACATGATTTTGTGGTCCGATCCACGTACTTCTGGCATATATACTGAAAGATGGGCCAATGCAAAGTCTCAAGACGATAGCTTTAAAGACATTTAGGAACTGACAGACGAACATGGCTATATAGGAACATACCTTAAAGAAATTATAACTTCCAAAAGCGTAAGCTTGACATATGTTATCTATTATTATCTAGGTGCATAAGTTGAGCTATGAAATCTATCGACGTATATAATATTGATATTTTTGTGTGCTTCGATTTCGATTTCGTTCAGCAGACACCTGACACTGCTTGGCTATTTGTTGCGATTGAAATTGCGATTGCATTGGCTCGTCCTCGTATGATACATTGCCCAGTTTCTGGGCAAGAGGCGTGCGGGGGGGGGGGGATAAGTTGAGGGTAAGTAATTACGTTTTACTTATTGCACTTCTTTTTCTCCTTACCTGCAAAATGATAAGGCAGAAGCGAGCAGCAGCAGAGTAAACAGCATGTGGCTCGCATGACGATAACGACCCGTGATAAGCAGGATGAAGGGCAGACATATAAAGGGGGGGGGGGGGGGGGGGGGGTTAAGGCAGCGCCCTGCAGCTCAGCGCTTGGCCCATTGTTTGTTTTTACAGCTGTGATTGAGGTGAAATTGCATATTTCTGTGCGCTTCTTTCATTTCATTTCATTTTGCACAGCTCCAGACGGTGTGTGTGTGTACGAGTGTGTTCCCATAATAATAGCAAACGTTTTATTGAATGTCGTTACCGTTGCCCGTCTTCAGGCTGACTGCACTTGACCGAGTTGCTCACTTGCCCCACGTTTATTGTGCAAATACTCGTAAATGTCAGTTAGAGGAAAATGCTCGACAATGGATACCAATTTCCAACTAGGCAAATTATTTGTTTAGTCTGGCAAGCCACCAACTAAAAGGTGCTTGTCTGTCGTTACATATTCGAATCGTTTTTCGGAGTTTGAGAAAAACTGTAGGCAGGCTGGAGGATAGCTGTCAGAGAAGAGCTGTTATGTGTAAATACTCGTATATTATTATCGAAGCAGTCAACAGACCGTAGCTTTCCGACTTTCGTATTATATTGCTTAGCTTCCCGCCCCAGTTAAGTATCGATAGAGCGTGATTATCCTTTTAGCCAGGATGCACAACTTGATCAAGAGTCGCGCCGTTTTTGAGATATTGAAGAAGCCGCTGCCCGAGCTGCTGCGCTTCTACAGAGAAAACGAGAGCGAAAGCGATTGCGAGGAAACTGCCGGAGACTCTGCAGATGCCGCAACTCCAACTCCAACTCCAACTGCAGCAGAAGCAGCTGCTGAGGCAGCTGCCAAGCTCAATGTGAACGCGAGCGTGTTTGTGCCGCGCTCCAAGGACGCCAGCGTCGAGGCCGAGGACGTGCGTCTGGGCGAGCTGAAGCGCCACTTTGAGGCTTTGGATGTGCGCAAGCCGGCGCAGCCGAAGCTGATGCTGCCCTGGAAGGGCTTTCCCAAGCCGATACCCGCCGACCGACCCAGCAAAGCGCGTAAGTATTGCGAGTAGCAACTCCTCCTGCCCCCCAATCGCTTCCATTTCGCAACACATCTCCAGCTTCGGCCCAGAGCAAAGATCTGACGGTTGCAGTCATTGGCGATGAGACAAAAAGCGAGTCGCGTCTGAAACGCGCTCAGCCGGACAAGGAGTCGTCCTCGCTGCCGGCCAGCCGCAAGAAGCCGGTGAAGGAGCGTTCGGTTATAAAGTCCGCTGTGCCGGACGAGAAGCGGCGCGAGCAGGAGCGCAAGGTGGCCCTGGAGGCGCTAAAGCTCGTCGAGCAGCGACGCATGCGAGAGACCTTGGATCAGCCACAGATCATAGTGCATCTGACACGTTCGCCCGTGGACTTTACGCCGGAGGAGCGCGTGCGCGTGAATCGGCTGCGCATCATCAAGCGCGAGCACATCGAGAGCGTGCTGCGCGAGATGCGCGACGAGCTGGAGCTGAAGCAGCAAAAGGCCGACGGCGTGCAGCCATCCAGTCGCTACATATGCCTGCAACGCGCCGCCGTCAAGCCCGACACCCAGGCCGCGCCCCAGCCGGAGCAGCAGCAGCTGCAACAGCTGCAGCAGCCGCCGCCGCCGGCTAGCTCGACACCCAAGCGTTATATACCAACCGTGAAGCAGTGGGACGAGCGCTGCAAGGCCAAGGCCAACGAGGCGGCGGCCGGCGCCAACAAGGAGAACAACAACATGGCCGGCGGCAGGACTCTGATCAAGCTCGAAGAGAACACGTCATCGCAGCGCGGCGCCATGGGCCCATTCAGCCAGGGCAACATCATGCACACAGCCACAGCCGTCGGGCAGAGCAAGCCGCAGCAGCAGCAGCAGGGCGGCGCCAAGGATCGCGAGCTCTTTGTGCCGCGCTATTGGCCACCGGCTCCGCTGGTGGCCAGGGGCGAGAGGCGTCGCGGCAATCTGACACATGCCCGCAATATAACGCGCGCTTTTGCCAATTGCGGCCTGCTGCCAACTCCGTCTCCGGCTTGGGAGGCGACTGCCAAGGAGGACTACGAGATGCCGGAGGGGGCGAAGAAATCGGTGAAACGCTACGGAATGGAGGAGCTGCTTCAACTGGAGCCACAACCACACGAACTGGAGAAGCCCCACATCGCTGAGGCTCTGCAAAAGCTCGGATTCATATGCGAATAATTGCAGCTGCAGTCCGTGCATTTGTCCGTGTTTAGTTTTTTGTGTATTCCAGTTAGTTTGTTCTTGTTCATGTTTTTTCTCCTTTCAACCAGTTGCATTTCCTGCTATTTAACGTTGAGAGCTCTTTGTCTCGCCTAAATACGAGCTATACCATTTATATTGAGCAACTCTGGATTTGCAACTCAATTATTATTAATAATAAAGTCTATCTGCAGCAAACTAAAATTTCAAATGCCTTAAAATCAAATTACAACATTAAGCTGAAATGTTATAAACCAATCTGGTTGAAGGCCAACATTTCAGCTGGGAACTTTGAACCCGATTATCTGCTCAAAAAGCTGCCGAAACTGAACCAAACCATATTCTAATAAAAATGTTGGATCACAACTGTCTGTGATATGAATATTATAAAGCGAATATAAAAACTACACTCTTTTTTTAATATTTAACAGATCAAAATTATAAAAAATTTAAATAAGAAATAATTTACCAAAAAAAAACTCTTGGTAATTACTATGAGTTTTCCTCGGATAACATATATTTTTATAAAATATGCTTCTGCGGGATTCCTTTATCGCAAAGTCAAAAAACTCGCTAATATTTCAAATGTCTTGGCTGAAATTTAACACATTTTTGAAGACCTGTAAAAAGTGAAGAAAATATTAAGTCAGATTATAAATCAATCAGAAACGATATCAACAAATCTGGTTGAAAGCCGGAATATCAGTTTTTTTACAACAAGGGGACTCTGAAAAAAATTATCTGCTCAAAACAGATGTCTGCAAAGCAAAAAATTGATTAGTTCGAAAATATCTGACATAAATATCAATTAAAGATAAAAACTATATCCTTTTTTCAATATATAACATACCAAAATTATAAGAAAATTAATTAAGAATGATCGAAAAACTGTTTTTTTATACCCTTGCAGAGAGTATTATAATTTTGTCGTGAAATGTGTAACGCATAGAAGGAGACATCTCCGACCCCACAAAGTATATATATTCTTGATCAGTATCAACAGCCGAGTTGATATAGCCATGTCCGTCTGTCCGTCTGTCTGTTTCTATGCGAACTAGTCTCTCAGTTTTAAAGCTATCTTTATGAAACTTTGCAGAAGTCCCTCTTTCTGTTGCACGCAGCTCATATGTCAAAACCAGCTGGATCGGACCACTATATCATATAGCTGCCATAGGAACGATCGGTCGAAAAGTAGGTTCTTGTATGAAAAGCATTTTTGTTTATAAAGTTATCTTTACTAAACTTGGTATTTATTAGTTTTACTACGTTCCCCATATATATGCAAAATCCTATTAAGATCGGACAACTATATCATATAGCTGCCATAGGAACGATCGGTCGAAAATTAAGTTTTTGTATGGAAAATTTTTATGTTTTTCAAGATATCTTGACCAAACTCGGTACTTATTAGTTTTACTAAGCTCCCCATATATATGCAAAATTCAGATCGGGCAACTATATCATATAGCTGCCATAGGAACAATCGGTCGAAAATTAAGTTTTTGTATGGAAAATTTTTATGTTTTTCAAGATATCTTGAGCAAACTCGGTACTTATTAGTTTTACTACGCTCCCCATATATATGCAAAATCCTATTAAGATCGGACAACTATATCATATAGCTGCCATAGGAAAGATCGGTCGAAAATTAAGTTTTTGTATGGAAAATTTTTATGTGTTTCAAGATATCTTGACCAAACTCGGCATTTATTAGTTTTACTATGCTCCCTCCACTTATGCAAAATCTTATTCACATCGGGCTACTATATCATATAGCTGCCATAGGAACGATCGGTCGAAAATTAAGTTGTTGTACGGAAACCTGTTTTGTTTTTCATGATATCTTAACCATACTCGGCATTAACTATTTTCCCTGTGCTTCTTAGATACGGGCAAAGCACTATAAGCATTTTGAAAAGGTTGGGTCTGCAAGGGTATTAAATCTTCGGTGTGCCGAAGATAGCACTTCTTTCTCGTTTTTTTTTGTAATTACTCGGAGGAGTTTCTCTTAGCAATATATTTACTATATCTAACAAAATCTAAATAAATTTTGCGTCTGCGGATTCCTTTAATGTTGAGGCAACTGTGCAGCTGTCTAATCGCAGTCAAAATATTCGGTAAAATTTCCAAAATTGTGGCAGAAATGCTACTCACATTTGAGCCTCTTATAACATGTGTAGATCGAAGAAAATTATAAATCTAGCAGAAACGATACTACCAAATCTAATTGAAGGCAAACTTTGAACCAAATTATCTGCTCAAAAAGCTGCCGAGCCTAAACCAAAGCATTTATTTTCTTTGCAATATAGATATTTCATATAATAATGACTCAATAAATTATGGGCCAGCGGGATTCCTTTAATGTAAAGGCTGTCTAATCGCAAAGTCTCAAAACTCGCTTCGGGCTGAAGCGTCACTCACTTGTCGCGACCAACAGGATGTGTGCATTTGCTGGTATTTTCTTTAAAAAGGTTTCATTAAATTGATGTCGACCCGTTGATGCATCTGAGCTACTCAGCAGCCAGCTGAAGGAGGCGGAAATGGCAGCGGGTGGCGAGGGGTCGCGTGGCGGCAAGGGTTCGCTACAGTGAAGCCATAACTTAAAAGGCGCCCGGCAGTGTATCCTCGTGGATGGCCAACAATTAACAGCATAAATTTAAATATGCAATTAACGAAACAGCTTGAGGCTGCAAAAGGAAAATCAAATAAAAGGCAACAGCAGCAGCTACTACAACGGACGCAACTAAGCTCGACAACCAGATACCCATTAAATATTTACTAATTAATTTATTTACTAACTAAACAAATTTGTAAATAAGTGGAAATGGGTAAATGGGTTCGATTAAGCTCCACAGCTCCACATTGTCAACCGACATGTTTTTTCATTCTGTCGCAAATTGTTGCTTGTTTTGCATATACCCTCCATTGTTGTCTTGTCTATAGGGCATGCAAATGTTTGCACTGGCTGTGGTAGTGGCGACAATGAAAGCCAAAGGTCATTTTACCACATGCACAACCACACACACGCACACATACAGTGAAATGTATTTGATTGTTTGTGTTTTTCATTTAAAAAAAAAAAACAAAACAAACAACGCGCGAAAAAAAAAACACACACACACAATTTTACGCTTTATTTACGCGATGGCCAGCAACAATACTCTGGTCATGTGATACGCTGGCCAGCCCCACCAGCAACACCCACCAGCAACATGCAACACCAACACCCAATACCCAACACCCTTCACCAGCAACAACTGTAGCACATGTCAATATTTTAACGCTCAGCCACAGGGGAAGCCTGGCTGCTGTCACATTCACTCTCGTACCGCTCGCCTTTCGTTTGTGGCAATTGGAGTCGTGGCGTTATTGATGTGTAAAGTGGACGCCGTTGTTTAATAAAATTAAAACACAAATTTAATATCGCCTCCTGCTGGGCCCTGATTTCGCGCGTTAATAACAAATAATATTAATATGGCCAGGCAATGCATGCGAAATTGTTGACAGGCAGCTGTCTGTCTGCCCAGTCCTGGCTGCAAATTATGCTTTACCGCCATGAAGTCAAAGTGCAACTGTCAACTGGCTCATTATCAGTGGGTAGTTAAGCCGCACAGTTAGTTAATGTGGCTTCGAATACGCTTCTTGGGTTTTACGGCCAGCAGCTGGCAGCCGCAAAGACTCAAAGCAAACGAACAACTTTTCATCGTGCCGCCTCCCCCCTTGGAACTGCTTTGGCTGGCTCCTGAAGCTTGCACGCTTCCTTTCTATAATCATAACATGGCAATTTTATTCAATTTCCTGCCTTTTGTGTGTGCCACAGCCAGCTGAGACTCAGACCGCGAGGTAAATGAATGAACGCGGGCAGCTGGGCATTTTCGACTTAAAGATGCCCTATAAAAAAACTAACCAGAAATTGAAAAGAAGAAAAATTAAAAATTAAATTTAAAACTAAGCATGGGTATAGAGCACAAAGCTTTCTCGCACACCTGAGAAAATGGAAGATAAAATATTTTGTAAACCCCAACGGTATCTAGGCGATTAGTCTGTCATTTTGAGACTATAATTTGAATTTTTTAAAGTGTTTATATCTCTTTTAACTGGTCTAGATTTTCTCGTATTTTCCTTATTAAGCGTCGAGTCTGATTTTTAGCACTAGCTCATTTAAATTTTACAGGGCACCTGAAACTAGCTTTAAACGCTTCATAAGTCAAAGGCCATTAAATAAGCTACGTCGAAAGTGCCATAAGTTTTATTCTCTTAGAGCGCTGCCAACATTTCAAATTATCAGGAAAAAAACTGAAAATAAAATGAGTTGAGCAAAACTATGTGGACCACTTTGTGGCAGACGTGGTTTCAAAGAGCAGCCAACGCAGTCCACAGCCAGCACAAAGCGGCTTAAACATTGGCGCTTGGTCCAGCTTGTGGTCCAGGTAAAGGTGGAAAACCAGGTGCACAGCAAGCACAGTGTGCTGTAAGCTGATTAACGGCTAGCCGCAAGACTTGTACACGGGCTGCTCAGAAAGATAGTTCAATTGGCCAAACACTTTGTAGCCCTAATTAAGCCACTTAACAATTTTTGTGGCCTTGTCGAGCCTGCAAAATCAACACAGCGTATGCGCAATAAATATTGCAGATACAGCCAAAGAAAGCTCGCTCTTCAAACTGGCCCAAAGTTTCAGCCCTGCATTTGGCATTCCTTTTTCGGCGTACAGTCTCTACGTGCGCATTACGCCAGAACTTGCCGGCAACTGGCACTTAAATTCATCCCAGCGAAACTCTGAAAACGACGTGACTTTTCTCCCATCACAAAAACCACCTTGAATGGGCTTCATTTTAGTTGCCCTTTGATACAACGCGCTGCGATTGCACTCAGCGCAGAGGTAGTGCATCACGCATACGCCCCGACAGCTTGGCAGCAAAAACTGACTGCAATGACAATTTGCATTCGCCAACGAAATCAGGATATAATGCAAACGTGTTAATAAAGTGGGCTTTCAGTGCTTATACAGAAATAATTTCATCTGGAATGTAAACTGGCTCTGTTTGATTACAAATTTAAATGATTTTGCATCCGTTTTGAACCCAATTGGATAGATTCCGGAATTCAATAATGTATTAGTTAACAACAGCCTAACCTTAAACAAGATTAGCTGGAAAGGAACAGCTGTACTTAAAACTAAATCGAAACATATTTTTACAATAAGTGTATAATTAAATTCGTACGGAAACCTACTATCAATTGGCATTCAAGCAAATTTAAAATCTATGGGTTAAAAAAAGTTGTTGACAAAAAAACGATTCTTTTGTAAAGTCCACCTTTTTTGATGATTTTTTGGAATATCTCGGCCGAATAATGTCAGATTTGGAATTGGGTTAAAAAAAGTAATTGACCAAAAACCGATTCGTTTGTAAAGTCAACCTTATTTGATAATTTTTTTTAATATCTCAATCGATAGTACTGATCCTGACGAGTCGAAAATGGTATAAAATTCCCAAATCGAACACTATTTGGCCGAGATATTCAAAAAAATCATCAAAAGAAGTTGACTTTACAAACGAATCGGTTTTTGGTCAACCGCTTTTTTTAACCCTTTGATTTTTAAAATGTGTGAATGCAGATTGATAGTAGGGATCC